>JAPFRF010000235.1:57500-120416 GCA_029282475.1 Phrynocephalus forsythii | reverse complement strand
TCCCCACCTTGGAGAGCCGACCCAGCAGGATACCGTGGTTGACGGTATCAAAGGCCGCTGACAGATCCAAGGGTAGAGCAACCCCTGTCAGACCCCCGGAGGAGGTCATCTTGCAGCACGACCAGGGCGGTCTCAGTCCCCTGACATGGCCTGAACCCAGACAGGAATGAATCCAGGATATGACCCTCTTCCAGGAACGTTTGGTGCTGGGCGGTGGCCACCCTCTCGATCACCTTGCCCAGGAAGGGAACATTGGCCATCGGATGGTAGTTTGCCAAATTGTCTGATGCCAGGCCAGGTTTCTTTAAAGTGGGCTTCACCACTGTCTCCTTCAGGCGAAAGGGGAAAATCCCTTCCCTGAAGGAGGGGGTGGCAATAACAGAAGCCCACTCTGGCATGCTCCCTCCGGCAGATTTAATGAGCCAGGACGGGCAAGGGTTGAAGGGGGAGGCCGCCGGCCTGCAATGAGCCAGGGCCCTGGAGGCACTCTATATACTGCAGTGGGTTTTGTGTCAGCCTTCTGTGGTTTGCTTTGGGCAAAGGGTTAGCCAAGAGTTTTGGAGTTAACAAAGGAGTGTCAATAGCCTGGGAGAAGCTCATGTATTTCCTTGGAAGGTATTTGTCAGATTGATTGTTTCTGGATGGATACAGGGCCACTAGGTGGATACAGGCCACCCGTGGCACAGTGGTAAAAATGCCTGCACTGCCGTTAAAACTGTGTTCACGACCTGGGGTTCAATCCAAGGTAGCAGGCTCAAGGTTGCCTCAGCCTTCCATCCTTCCAAGGTCAGGAAAATGGGTACCCAGCCTGCTGGGGGGGGGGGGAGAGGGGAATGTGTAGCCTGCATAATTAAATTGTAAACCACCCAGAGACTACTTGAAGTGGTATGGGGCAGTATATAAGCAGAACACTTTGCTTTTGCTTTGCTTTGCATAGGAAAATCTAAGCAGCAAAGGAATCTCCTTCCTCACTGAAGGAGCCTGTAAAAAGATAAAGGTCCCCCCCCCCCGTGCACATGCGTGCTAGTCGTGTCTGATTCTAGGGGCGGCGCTCATCTCTGTTTCCAAGCCAAAGAGCCAGTGTTGTGCAAGTCCGTGGCCATGTGCCTAGCATGGCTGAACTCATTTCTGCTCATGGAACACTGTTTTACCTTCCCTCTTTTTACTACCATACCTATTTATCTACTTGCATTTACCTGCTTTTGAACTGCTAGGTTGGCAGGAGCTGGGGTGAACAGCGGGAACTCACTCTGCTGCGTGGCACCCAGGATTTGAACCACGGAGGTGCTGACTTCAGCCCTCAAGCCTGCGGAGCCACCATGCCTATAGCCTGGGTCTATATTATGTGAAAAGGAAGGCCTGGGTTGGGAGGCAAGAAGCCCAGTAGACCTTGGGAGATGCCAAGAGAGCTTACCTCGCCTCTGGTCCACATGGGGAGCTAAAAGCCTCAGGGCCTGTCCTTGTGAGACCTGATGTGGGGCACTGGATTTGCTTCTCTGCTGGCATTTACACTATGTTGTGTATTGATCTGTATTCCTATTGGTTTCTGTTCCTGTTCCAAAGGGAACAGGCCTATTGGTTTATTCAAGTTGCTGCATTTGGATCCTCAATCCTATTGGTCTCTGCCAAAAGGCAGCTTTGTGATTGGTTGTAATTGTTCCCTCCAAAATGTATATTTTCCTAGCCAGTCCTGGCTCCTATAAAAGTAGCTCCCTCTCCCCAATCCCCAGTCTTGTTCTCTCCCTGAATAAAGAGCTGTTACACTAGAAGCTGTCTCCAGCCTGCTATGTCTAAGAGCTGAAATCACTGCTGAAATCACTAAAACCCACGCTACTACTCTGGCGACGAAGGTGGGATCCGGAATGCTGAGAAGCAGAGGATCATCACACTGACTCAGAGTCTGGATCGCAGTGGAGAACAAGACTCACCAGCCGGCTTAGAAGACGACCCTGCCCGCCTGGAGAATGGAAAGTCCATGGGTATTGGAGCCCTTCCAGCCATCGGAGCCCCACACTTGGGAGGACTATGTTGAATGCTTCGAGTTCTTCGTGGTGGCTCAAGGAATCACTGATGCCAGCAAAAGAAGGGCCACGTTCCTGAGTTGCTGTGGGCGTGAGACCTTCATGTTGGCCAAGGCACTGCTCGCCCCAGCAAAGCTGAGTGAGACATCACTCACAGACATTTTCGCTCGGCTGACAAGCCACTTGACACCTACCAAAACCAAGATGGCCTGGCGGATGGAGTTCCAGAAAAGGCAGAAGCAAGCCGGAGAATCTGTGGCTGCATTCCTGGCAGGACTCCGGGAGCTTGCTCAGCACTGTGGCTTCCCAAATCTTGAAGACACTCTCTTGAATCGATTTGTTGGGGGGCTCAGCAGCAAAAAAGCCCGAAGGCGCATTGTGTGCGGTGAGGGTACAATTCCGGGAGAAACAGGCCGTGCTTAAATTGGTGATTGCAAAGGGGAGTTGCCCCAGTCTCCTGGGTACTGACTGGTTTCCCGCCTTGGGACTGTGTATATCAGGGCTCAACTCAGTCCAAACTTCCCCAGAGTTGGGCAAGGCGTTAGGCCAGGAATTTGCCGAACTCTTCAGTGGAAAACTGGGTTGTTATAAAGGGTCTCCAATTGACTTTGAGCTGGATCAACAAGGCACTCAGGGGAAATTCATACCCCATTCCAGTTGTCTCACAGCTGTTGGCAAAACTAGCTGGGGGGGGGAATTTTCACCAAACTTGACCTGCCACAAGCTTACCAGCAGCTGCCAGTGACTCTGCAATCTGCGGAAGCACAGACTATCGTAACACACAAAGGGGCTTTCCGAGTAAACAGGTTACAGTTTGGAGCTTCTGTGGCTCCAGGGATTTTTCAAGGACTAATGGAGCGCCTGTTAAGGGGTCTGCCAGGGGTCTTGCCATTTTTTGATGATGTTCTGGTTGCTGGGAAAGACCCCCAGGAACTGGTTGGGCGTATCCGTGCTGTGTTACTCAAATTTAAAGACGTGGGGCTGCAGCTAAAAAAGGAAAATGCAGTTTTGGGGTGCCATCTGTGGATTTCTTGGGGTTTAAAATTGATGCAACGGGCATCCACCCCAACTGACTCTAAAATTAAAACCATTACTGAGGCACCACGCCCACGGAACAAGACAGAGTTACAGTCATTCCTGGGACTTATTAACTTTTATCATTCATTCTTACCTCAGAAAGCTTCAATAGCGGAACCGTTGCACAAACTATTGAAGAAAAAGAGTGTGTGGCGTTGGGCTCAGGCACAGCAGAAGGCTTTTGACACCTTGCGGGGCATGCTGACTAGCAGGAGTGTCCTTGCTCATTATGACGAGTCAAAACCTCTGGTCTTGGCATGTGATTCCTCTCAGTATGGGCTGGGAGCTGTGCTGAGCCATAGGGAAGCAGATGAGTCAGAAAAGCCCATCTCGTTCTATTCTCGTACGTTGTCGCCAACGGAGTGCAACTACGCACAAATTGACAAGGAAGCCCTGGCAATAGTGGCAGAGATTAAAAAGTTTCATGACTATTTATACGGTCACCACTTCTTCCTTGGTACTGACAACAAGCCTCTGTTAGGATTGTTCAACCCGAACAAACAGACGCCGCAGATTATCTCCCCCAGAATTTTGCGATGGTCTATATTCCTGAATGGGTTCCAGTACACCCTGACCCATGTTCCAGGGAAAAGGTTGTGCCATGCTGATGCACTAAGTCGCTTGCCCCTTCCTGGTGTGAGCGATGCGGATCCTACCCCAGCGGAACGAGTGATGATGCTGGAAACGCTTCCGGGGGGCCCTGTAACTGCCACTGAAATAGCTGAGAGAACGAGGAAAGATACCGCTCTCTCCCGTGTGCTCAGTTGGGTGGGGAGAGGATGGCCAGGTGGCCTGCATGAAGAAAAATTTAGACCATACGCAACAAGGCAATATGAGCTATCCCTGCATAAGAGCTGTCTCCTGTGGGGAGACAGGGTGATCATCCCAGCACCACTGAGAAACAGGGTTCTGGATACACTGCACATGGGGCATCCGGGAATGGTCAGGATGAAGTCACTGGCCCGGTGCTATGTATGGTGGCCTGAGATGGACCAAGATGTGGAACAATGGGTACGGACGTGCAAGGCATGTCAGGAAGTGCGCCCAGAAGTGGCCAGAGCACCAGTCCACTGGTAGGAGCAGACCCGGACTCCCTGGAGCCGGCTGCACTTAGATTTTGATGGGCCATTCCAAGGAAAGGTTATTTTTTGTTATCGTTGATGCATATTCTAAATGGTTAGAGGTGGCTATGGTTCCCAGCATGTCGTCAGCTGCGGTCATCAAAGTGTTGAGACAGCTGTTCTCAACCCACGGGTTGCCCGAGACCATTGTGTCAGACAATGGAGCAGCCTTTGTATCCCAAGAATTCAGGGCATTCCTGGCTGATAATTTCATAAGAGGGGTCACCTCAGCTCCTTTTCATCCCTAATCCAATGGGCAGGCTGAGCGCATGGTGCAGACAGCCAAAGGATCTCTTGCACGCTTGATGGAGGGTGACTGGTCAACGCGCATTGCCCGAATGGTATTCTTGCAGCATGCGATGCCGTGTACTACTACGGGCAAGTCGCTAGCAGAGCTGCTCCTAGGTAGAAGGCTGGTAACGGTGCTGGACTATGTCCACCCAGACAAAATGCCAAACCGCAATGCTAGAGCACCTCCACAGGCAGAGAGCGACTCTACAAGCTATTTTGCTCCTGAAGATTTGGTCTGGGTGAGAAATTATGCCAGAGGTCCCCTGTGGGTGTCAGGGGTGATCACCAGAGCATCTGGGCCAGTCTCTTATTACGTGACCATTGAAGATGGCAGGGTCTGGCGTAGGCACGTGGACCAACTGAGGCGCAGAGCGCCCAATAGAGTTGGTACAGGTGTGGGAGAATTGCAGCCCGAGAGTGACACTACCCCCATGAATGAGTCACAGCTGCAAGATCAGAGCAGAGATGCCCCAGGAGTGCAGGTCCCAGTGGCTTCAGCAAATGAATCTGCTCCTGCAAGTCCTCATGGTGCCGAGGAACAGATCAGGGACACTGAGTTGTCTGAAACCCCCTCCGTGTCAGACTAAGCTATTACAGTAGACTCTCCACCACAGACACTGCCTGCTCAAACCCCTGCAACACCCGTAGTCAGGAGATCAATTAGAAGTCGCAGGGCCCCACAATATCTAAAGGATTACGTGTGCTGTGCCCACCAGGGGGGAAGGGGTGTTGTGTATTGATCTGTATTCCTATTGGTTTCTGTTCCTGTTCCAAAGGGAACAGGCCTATTGGTTTATTCAAGTTGCTGCATTTGGATCCTCAATCCTATTGGTCTCTGCCAAAAGGCAGCTTTGTGATTGGTCGTAATTGTTCCCTCCAAAATGTATCTTTTCCTGGCTCCTATAAAAGTAGCTCCCTCTCCCCAATCCCCAGTCTTGTTCTCTCCCTGAATAAAGAGCTGTTAGACTAGAAGCTGTCTCCAGCCTGCTATGTCTAAGAGCTGAAATCACTGCTGAAATCACTAAAACCCACACTACTACACACTAGTCTGCACAAATACGTTTTACAAACATAACACGAATCGCTGCTGGTCTCTTGAGAAAAGGGAAGCAAAGTCAGGTATATATGAGAGCATGGCAATATCTTTTGATGCGAGTTATGCAGAACAGGCAATTACAGCAGGCCTGAGAGCTCTTTTGCTGATTGATCAGCAGCCTGTGAACCACAGTCCCAAGAGACGGGGCCAGAGGGGGTGGCGGCAGGACCAACTACACCCGTTCCCATGTTGATTTTTCACTTTTGAAAATGGCATAATGTTTAAGCATACTATGAGAAATGCATCAGTTCATCTATCTATCTATCTATCTATCTATCTATCTATCTATCTATCTATCTATCTATCTATCTATCTATCTATCTATCTATCTATCTATCTATCTATCTATCTATCATCTTTGGCATTTTAAAATAGTTCTTCCTCAATAAAGTCATAATTAAAGTTCACTCTGAACATACTCATTTAATTAATTAACTAATTACATAAAGCACACATGCTTGGGAGATTACCCTAGGAAGATTGGCCAGTATCCAATTAAGTCTGATGGAACAAATTTCGGCATCAAACTGAGGCTAGTTAAGAAGTTAGTGCATATATTTCTGGTTGCAGGCTAGTTCCTGTGACTGGTGTGGAGCAACCAATGTGAGCCCCATCTTTTTGACCACATCCTCTGTTAGACTCTTTCTGGGGGACCTCATAGGAGAGACAGGTTGTGCCTCTCGTCAATGTATACTCGGCGGCGTCTTTCAGCATCCAGTGGCCAGCAACCCTTCTGGAACCTCCCCCCCCACCCCCTTTGGCAAAGGATGAGATCCCACACAATAATATCCCCAGGGTCTTTCTTGTGAACAGAGTGGGTCAGGAAAGGGGGCAGGGAGGAGGGAGAAACCAAACGTTCTCACATCACTTCCAACCAAGAGGCTATAAAAATGCAGCATTGATAGCGCGCCTTCTCCTAGTGTTTTTGTGGGGAAAGTCTCAGCAAACATTTTTCTCATGACATTTCCTGTAGAAGTGGGTGGACCTGCAAGGCCGATTGTTGGGATATAAAGTCTCCAGGAGCACTGGGAATATCTCAGGAGGAGGGAAGTCTCCAGTTATTATAATTGGGCAGGAAGGGTCCCTGAGAAACAGAGGGAGGGAGGGAAGGTGGGAAGGTGGGACCTCTTCTACTACCACAGTGGGAACAATGATGAAGAGGGATCCTTGAACAACAGGTTGGCTGATAAGAAAATTATAGGTCTTGGCTTGGACTTCCGTGTCTGGAATGACACGTCCATCCGCTGGTACAGATGCTTTCCCAGGATTCATAGCCAGCCTGTTACAGCCTCAGATTCCCTGAAGGACATAGGAAACGGACGGAAAATGGCCTTCCATACATTCTTTTGTGGACAGGCTGATCTTGACCTCCCCCCGACAACATTTCACCACAGCCAGTTTTCCAGAGATTTCATACAAGTGGCTCCACCCTGAGACTGGTGAGTCCTGGAGCTGGAGGATCTCCAGGGAGAAAAACTGAGGTATTTATCATGACCCTCCCCCGAAGCTTTTGCCCGTAACGGGGCAAGGGTGAAAAGAAGGTTTTCCTCTAGTGAGCAAATGGTATTGCTAGGATTGTGCGTGCGCGCATACTTGTGGCCCTGACCCTCCCCGTTCCAATCAGTATCACATGTGGTCCCTGGGGACCTTAGAGGTGATCCCCCCCCCCCGGTGCCTCAGAGAACATTTCAATTGAGCTAGTCATAAATAGGATGCCAGGGAAGGGACGGGAAGCGTTAGGTAACCATTGGAAGGATCTACGAGCACGGAATGGAGGGCCAAAAGCTGGCACGGGTTCCAAAGGAATGCAACTAAAGCCACTGCACAGAGTCTTGGACGTGCTTCAAAAGAGGACATTGTGACCACCAGCGAAGCAAAATTGCTTGACTAAATGATACCTCGTTAGAGATGGGCACAAGCCGAAGCAGTAATCATGAAAACCCACAAAACCGGGCTGGTTTGCTGTTCGGGTCATGACCCAGTTCGAGAGGCTCCCCCGTTTGGCATTTCCTCCGGCTGCCTCCGCCTACCAGCTCCTGCCACTGCCTCTGCTGCTGCTGCTGCTGCTGCCGTCTTCCGGGGCAACTGGCCTAGCGCTCCTGCCAGAAGCCAGGCCCAGGTGTGGCTCTGGAGGTGTGCCCACCTCTCAGCTGGGGGCTGGGCACATGCTCGGAACCAGTGCCCACCCACACCACCCGGGCAGCTGCCTGACACTCAGCTGATAGGCAGGCAGACGTGCCGAGGGAGCAGCAGGCTCCTGGCCGGGAAGGTGGGCCTTGGACCTTGCGTGTGCTTTTGGGGGAAGCTACCATGCAGGGATTGAGGCCTTCGGAGGAGGGTGCCCACCTGGAGGTGTGCGTTGGCTAGACTGATGATGAGTCATTATGGAAATATAAAAAATATATATAGAATTGTTGAATTGGGCACTAAACTTTGGCCCCCTTGAAGGCCAGCCAGGGAGCCCAGTCCCCCAGGGACTGTGTTCGTGGGTTTTCCGCCTGCCTGGTTCTTGGCCTCCAACTGCCAGTGCTCCACACATCTTTCTCTCTCTCTCTCTTCTCCCTCCTTCCTCCCACTCCATCTACACATTTTGGACATGTCTCTGCTCTACCTAATGGCCCCTATATCTACCAACTGGGGGAAGGGAGTTATGGCACGGAGGAACTGGTGTCATGGCAGCACTGCAGGACAGGCTACATCTTCTGGAGGGAGTCCATTCTCCCCAAAGCTTCTGGCAGGTCCACCAGAGCCCCAGACCCAGATGTTATCACCGCCTGGGGATGTTCTTATGCACCTTCCTGCACTCACAAAAGACTGGCAAACTCCTTTGAATAATCCCATGGGTTTTCCTGCCTCACATTGACTCTGACAATAATCCTTCCTACCCCCCTTCCCCCCCGTCTTTCTTTCTCTCTCTCTCTCTCTCTCTCTCTCTCTCTCTCTCTCTCCCCCAATTCTGTCACCTAGCCCTTCTTCCTCTTTTGCCCATGTCCAACCTCACTATCCAACCCCTCCATTGCCTTGCTCATCCCCAAACCCCAAAACTTGCAGCTAGAAGACAGGGCTTAGGCTGGGCAAAACTCTAAGTGGGAGATTGCTTGCCCCCTACCCCAACCAGCCAGGGGAATGATTCTCGGCCATCAATTCCAAGTGTTCAACAGTCCAGCCACATTACCCCCACAGAACCAACACCCCCCCAATCCTGCCAATCTCTCCCTTTTCCTTTCCTTCTGCCTCATTCCTTCTTGGCCTTTCCTATCTCATTAAAACCAAATACTTGGGACATTTCTCTGCTTCCCGGACCTAAGCCACCTTTTGGGCAGCAAGAGGGGTTGCCAGCTCAGCTGAAGGAAAAGATCATCCAGACTCCATTTTCCCAACGCGGGGAAGGCACGTATACCCAACAGATATGCAAGATGTTATCACCGTCTGAAGCATACTATTGTTTCATTCCTACATCCAACTAAAGACACCATCTGGCAGCAAATGACTTTTCCGGATCAGCTTTCCACCTCCATTGTGACTTCCTCGCCCCCCCCATTGTGATTGTTCGTCTCCCCATCTACCTGTTAATTGTTTTCTGGCTACCCAGGCATTTGGACAATGCTAACTTCTCCCCTCTCATTGTCAAACCTCCTGGCCACACATTAAGGGATTAATTCTTGCCTAATCCACCCAAGCAGGGGTCCGGGCCATGGACTGTGGAACACCCAGGACCTTCCCCCAAGAGACTCATGGACTCACCTCATTGGTGATCCCCACAACAACACCCCTAGTCCAACCCTGTAGGAGGTACCACTCTGTGGGGCGGGAAGGGAGGAAATAAAGTTTGGAGTCCTTTTGAAAGCCTCACCCGGGAATTCCCGTGCCGCCGTTTATGGGGGTCAAGGGTCGAAAAGACGCGCCAAGGATCGAAGATCGGAGAAAAAGCTTTTATTTTGCTGCAGCAAAAGGCACCCAGCCGAGTGCTCTCGGGAATCTGGGGCAAAGAATTCGAATACATACATAGACTTTATAGCAAAAGGTTCCCCAACTCCCCCTTTCTCTATCGGAAAAAACCGGACACATCTGGGTGCTGTAGAACGCCCACAATAGACAAAAGAAACTTCAAAGACAGCTGGCGTGTGCTGATTATTATCACCCTCTTGAAACCACTTAGCACATACTTGAGATTGCTACATTCAGTGGACGTAATTAATCTTGTTCTTCAGTGCCCCCTGGCTTAGGTACTGCAGGCATTAGACGTATGCTTTCCGGGAAGCGCTGGGAACGGTCTTTTTGACAGTTGAATGGGGCTGCTTTGACAGTTTACTTCTGCCGTTCCGATAAGCGGGACGGCTGGCTATCTCAGGGGCAGGGGGCTCATTGTTCGTCCGCCCTTCCCTAGATCGTGACTACCCGTTGCCTGTGTCCTGTTTATCTCACAGGACAGGCTGTAAACGGGAAGTGAGAAGCGGGAATCGTGTAATGCTTTGCTCAACGGTTTTGTGAAGGGGCTGGGGTGAATTAAAGGGCAGAGAGGGCTTTATAGAGAAATATATTTCGTATAGAGAGCCTGTCATTTTATCTACAATGACGGCTATAAGCTACATATAATATTAAACGTATAAATTGATTATGTCCCCTACAATCCCTCCTCTTTCTTTAGGACACTCAGACTGAGTTGTCCGGATGAAGGGCCTCATAATCTTGGAGGACTGCAATCAATTTGGGACCAGCTACTTTTTCTACCATCTTGGAAACAGTGGACTGCACAAACCGCAATAAACAAGGAATACATATTAAAGCAAACAGCAAAAGACATAAAGGAGCAATTAATAAACTTGCTAATGTTTTCATCCAAGTTTGTGGCATGAAATCATTCAACCACTGCCATTGCATGCCTTTCCACTCCTGGGTTGGATTAAAAGTCAATTGTTTAATTTCCGTGGCAAGCTGGTTCACAACTTTGCCCACGGGGTCAATCTTTAAACAACAGTTTGTTAAATTAAATTTACCACACACTCCATTCTCTGAAGCGAGAAGGTAATCAAGAGCGAGCCTGTTTTGATAGACAGCTGTTCTTAATTGATCTGTCACCTCTGCTATAGCAGTAAGCGCTGTAGTGATGCGCTGACCTGCCAGATCTAGAACTGCTTGTAAACGAATAATTCTGTTCAGCATGTATATAGGGGTTCTGTACCCCCAGGAGCCGTCTTGAGCCCATGTGGCTGGACCATAAACACAAACCATTCTCTGTGAGTCCCATATATCCCCCTCATATTCCTCTGGGTTCTTGCATGAAAACCCTGCAAAAGGGGTGTCATCCCTTTTTCTTCTATTTAGAGGGCCATAGACTGGGGCTGCCAGGTATTGCTGTGTCTGAATAGGAACTAGAAAGAATGATGGCTTTATGAACGCCAACACACAGGAACCTGACCATGAATGAGGCAAGTGCACATAAGCCATGTTTCCACAGACCCAATACATATTTAGAGGGGCATTCCATTTGTCTGGTGATGCTGAATACAAAAATGGCAGAAAAGTGGCATTAAACTTCTCTGGCTGTGGAGCAAAAGATGGGGAGTACCAAATGCCATTTTCCCAGGTTCCTATGCAGGTCAGAGAGCCTACTGGGATAGAACCATTTTGGGGAAAACAGACACGACCCACTAAATGAGATGTGATAGTCCATGTCATGTTCTGAGACTGAGTCCTTTTGGTGACATTGCCGATTTTGGACATGTTGTTATACAACTGTGGAGAGACCTCCATGGCTTCCCAAGGCCAGTCTTCGCCGTAATTAGTCCCCCCACAAACATAGCAATTTGAGACCCCTAATTCAGTAGCTATTGATTGGGCCATTTCCAAAAACAAATTTTTGGCCTGTTGGGAAATTTCATAAGGTTCATAAGGATTGTTATCCTTTAAGTTCTCCACAATATTTTCCACAGACCAGGAATGGCTCTTCTTTTCTCCATCCCTTACTTCTGTCCGTGTGATTGTCAAGTAAGTCACTGGGTCCTGTCCAGGCCCATTAATTCCAAATCCATATACTTGGATATCAGGATGTGAATGGCCAATCACCAGACTAACCCAGTTCCCTCCTACCCTCCTAAACTGTGAGAGATGGGGACAACCTGGGTAGCCTCCTGCTGTGTAGGCACACACACAACCCCATCCTGAACACAGCTTATTTGATCCACAAGGTGCCCAAACTTCAGGGTTTCCTGCCCTTGCACCTTCATGGGGGTAACACAGATACTTGTGACTGTCTCTGTAAGTAGCTGCCCAGGTTTTTGTTCCACAACGTGTTCCTAGGCCCTTACCCAAGGCATCACAAGCATTGAACCAAATCACTGCTCGCCTGATGCTGTGCTTTAACACTACAGTGGAGTTTATGTAAAACAGGATCCCACCACCTTCAGGATTGTCTCTCCTGGGTTCTTTGGTTCTGGCCATTCCTGCCCACAGAGTGACATTAAATCTCACTGGAATTTCAGGCTTATAACAAAGATAACCCTCTGATTCACTTTCACATATGTGATACATTTTGTCCTGATTTAGACAGGTGGTACCAGCTTGTTTACACTCCACTGGTTTCTGCGTGTAGTAGACTAAGGTGTTCACTATCCTATTACCTTGGCTTGCTGCTATAATGCAGGGAGTACACTCTCCTGTGCCTTCAGGATTGGCATTCAAGCAAGTTGGCAGTAAAAACAAGGGGATTAACCAAAACATCTTAAAAACACTTTCACTTCCCATTATACTAGACCCAAACAGGTCACTAAGGCACACATAAACAAATTAAAGGAACAACTTCACTTAAAGGGTTGACTCACTGAAGCATTCGAAGCTCCTTTAAGAGTTTTTGACAGCCGCGGAGCGCTTTGACAGCTCTTGGAACGTTCAGTGACAGCTCTCAAAATGCCCGTTGACAGCTGCCGCGCTACCGGGAAACTGTTCACTCGCTGCAATTCCTTCAGGAAACCAGCAGGGAAACTCCGTACGGCTTCAGAAGCAGGAAGGAGGGCACTTTTAAAACATTGTCTCGCACTGGAAATTGCCCTTGGCTATTCAGTTACACTGAGCCACCTGCTCTTGTTGCCGCTTCTCCCTCCTCTTCTTGTGGGAATGACCAATTTAAAGGGCGGGAAATTCAAAAATGAGAGGAAAAGTTAGGCTTTTTCTGTTGAAAACTCCTTTCACCATAGAATGCCAAGATTTTACTTTGGCTTTTCTATGTCCGAAGCAACCTTCTTAAAGATCAATTTTAAGCTGTCATTTGGGTTGGCGCGCACTGTCCATTCCTCCTCATCCGATGGGGCAGCTCTCTTCACGCGGGTGTGATGAATCCAGGCACTCACTTCAGCAATTTTGACAGCTGTTGGTGTTGATAGCAGCACCACATAAGGACCCTTCCACTTCGGGCGTAGGGGCAGTTGATTCCAATCCTTGATCCAAACAGAATCTCCCGGTTCAAAGCGATGGAGAGGCTCCTGCAGCGATACAGGCAACCTTCCAAGAGTCCACCTGTGTAAAGAAGAAAGAGACCGGCCAAGCATCTGAAGATACTTTGCATGTGTCAAAGAAGCTACACTCTCTGGTCTTATGCCACATGAAATTGGGACTGGCCTGCCATAAACCAATTCAAAGGGAGAAATGCCAGTTTGACTTGAGGGGGTAGTCCTGCTCCTAAATAAAGCAATGGGGAGCATTTCCACCCAACTCCTTCCCGTTTCTTGAATCAATTTAGATAAATGTCCCTTTAAAGTCCTGTTCATTCTCTCCACCCATCCTGAACTTTGAGGTCGGTATGCTGTATGCAAATTCCACTTAATCTGCAATGCCCTAGCCAGTCCTTGGAGCACGTGATGAATGAAACTGGGCCCGTTGTCTGAGGAAAGTGTGCGGGGTATCCCATGTCTCGGCAGGTGGTCCCTCAAGAGACAACGAATCACCTCACTAGCCCTTTCAGTCTTTGTTGGGAAAGCCTCTGGCCAACCAGTGAATGTGCACACTAACACAAGCATATAGCGATAGAGTCCACACCTGGGCAGTTCAGTAAAGTCCACTTGCATGTCCTCAAAGGGCTCCTTCCCACTGTATTGAATTCCTGGAGGTGGCAAGGGACCTGTCCTAGGATTATTCCTTTGGCAAATGACACACCTGTGGGAAATGTTTGAAGCCAGCTGCCGAAGCTTGGCTATATACAAATGAGGACTCAAATGTTTATATGCCACTTCAGGACCCTGATGTGTGCTATCATGATGATTCTGGACCACTTGGCGAGCTAAGCTCTCTGGAACCCATAATTGTCCACTTGGGAGTTTGTACCAACCCTCTGGTGTCCTATCAAACTCCTGCTCCTCTGCAAACTCCTCTTCAGCCAATGAATATCTAGGTGGGTCTGGAGGCAGGATGTCTATTGGAATAAGACTAAGCTGCATTTGAGCTGCACCCTGGGCTGCCTGTTTGGCAATGCGATCTGCCAACCTATTCCCTCGTGCCACAAGTCCTGGACCAACTTTATGACCATAGCAGTGAATAACTGCTACCTTTTCCGGCTTCCAAACAGCATCCAAAAGCTGCAGTAAAACTTCTGGGTGCGCTACCGATGTGCCTTCAGAAGTGAGCAGACCTCGCTCTTTCCAGAGTGCCCCATGCGCATGAAGTGTAAGAAATGCATACTTAGAGTCCGTGTATATATTAATGCTTTCTCCTTCCGACAGCTCTAGTGCCCTAGTGAGTGCTATTAACTCAGCCACTTGAGCTGATGTTCCAGGTGGCAATTGCTTGGCTTCCACTACAATGTCCTCCAATTCCACAATGGCATATCCTGCCTGTCTTTTTCCCTCAATCATCGAACTGCTACCATCCACAAACCATGTTCTCCACTGTGGTTGAGGGGTGTCCAAAAGATCTGGCCGTGATGAATACACTTCATCTACTGTTTGTATACAATCATGGCTGGCCGGTTGATCGCTAATTGGGAGTAGGGTGGCCGGGTTCAAACCCTTTGTTGTTTGAAAAGTAAGACCAGCTCTTGAGAATAATTTTTGACACTTCATCATGGCAGTTTGGGACAAGTGGTATCCTCCTTTGGCATCCAAGAGGGGCAAAACTGCATGCCTAGTGATACATTTTGTGTCCTGTCCGAAAGTGAATTTATCTGCCTTCTTTAGGAGGGCTGCCAGTGCCACCACTCCTCGCATGCAGGACGGAAGCCCTTGCTCTGTTGGAGTTAATGTCTCTGACAGATAAGCCACCGGTTGCTGCCAGCTTCCTAATTTCTGACACAAAACTCCCTTTGCCACTCCATTTTCCTCATCCACATATAAGTTAAAAGATTTGTTCGGGTTGGGAAGTCCCAGAGCTGGCGCTTCTATTAAAGCCTGCTTAATTGCCTTGAAGCTCTCCCTTTGTTCCGGACCCCACAGGAACTCATCACTCTCTTTGCCTCTAGTTGCCAAATGTAGGGGCTTCGCTAGAAGACTGTAATTCGGAATCCAAATTCGACAAAAGCCTGCTGCTCCCAAAAAGCCTCTGAGCTCTCTCCTATTCCTAGGCTCGGGAATCTGGATAATTGAATGCTTTCTCTCAGCTCGAAGTTGGCGCTTTTGTTGAGAAATGTCAAACCCCAAATATCTCACTGTTTTCTGACAAATTTGGGCTTTCTTCCTGGTCACCCTATATCCTGCTGCTGCCAAATGATTTAGAAGATCGATTGTAAGTTGTTCACAGCCTTCCTTAGTTTCTGCTCCCGCCAAAATGTCATCTACACACTGCAGGACTATTTGGCCAGGTTTTCGGGGAAAATTGGCAAGGTCTGATGCCAGGGCACCCCCAAACAATGTACTGGAATTTCGAAATCCTTGTGGCAAACGTGACCATTTGAATTGTGTTTTTGTACCAGTTTTGGGGTCCTCCCATTGAAAGGCAAAAATGTGCTGACTCTGGGGCGCTAGCCGGCAACAAAAATATGCGTCCTTTAGATCTAAAACTGTGAAATAAGCCACTTCCGGCGGTACTAAGCCCAGAATCGTATAAGGGTTCGGCACATTTTGATGAAGAGGTTCGATGGCCTCATTCACCAAGCGGAGATCCTGAACTGGGCGAAAAGTCCCATCTGGTTTGCGAACCGGGAGAAGGGGAGTGTTCCATTGTGATTGACAGGGGATAAGAATACCATGATCTATCAACCTCTTAAGGTGGACCCAAATTCCTTCTGCTGCAGCTTTGCCAATGGGGTATTGTGGGACTGATACTGGTCCTGCAAATTGTTGGGATATATTAATGGATTGCTGGGAGATTGGTGTATTATTTGATATTATGTGCTGCAGTCTGATTAAAGGAGGAGTCGTAGACACAAAACGTATATGAAAAATATACTTTATCTCTATATTCTAAGGGGAAAGGGTAGACGGGATGATCTATGAAAATAATAAAACACTCATTGAATATCTGTACAGATAAATATACAATATAGAAAATAGGGCAACAGCAGTTGTGTTAAAGCTCATAAAAAGGAGATATAAGGAGCTATACACATATATACTGCCTTGCTTATTAAAAATACAAAAGAGTAAAATACAAGCTTACATAGCAATAAAACAGGAGTAATTCTCCAACTCTCTCTATGGCTCTGGAAACAAACGCCAACATCAGGCAGGTCAGGGCGTGGCCGAGGAGTGAGTTTGAGGCTAGAGCCATTACTTAAATAGTGAGTTCTTAAAGAGATATACAAACTGCTGACTCATACTGAGATTAGTTTTGCCATATGTTTGGATGTAGGCCTTGCTATGCCAACACCCCTTCTCAAGGTCTAACATACAAAACATTATGGCATCAAAATTCATCTATGGTCAATTCCGTTTGAGTCCAGGTCCAAAACATTTAACATATCTCGCAAGTACAAAAGTATCCATTTACTCCTCTCTAATGCAGGTAATTTACTGATTTCTTTAAAGTTTGCTGGTTCAGTTATGGTTTGAAGGTTTTCACAGAAACCATACCTCTCTGGAGGTTTGCCTTTGTTGCTCCTCTCAGATCGTCTCACAGTGGTTGTTACATCTGTTTCACATGGTCCAGTTCCTGTTTCCCCTTCTGTTCTGATAAATTCATTTGAAGGTGGACTTGCCATCTGACTGGCAGTCTCTACAGGTAACCAACTGACCATTTCTTGTGAAACATCCTCTCTATTTTGGGGATCAATGGCCACTGTACTCTGAGACATCTGTTTCTTTAAATTGCTCTCATCTATATACACCACATTGCAACATTTTACTTCCAACGTCTCTGGGTTAAAGATTTTATACCCTTTACCTCCAATAGGATACCCAATAACAACGCCAATTTCAGCGGGGGATCCAGCTTTCCTCTCTTTTCCTTTGGGATATAGGAATACGCTTTGGCTCCAAAAGCCCGTATATGTTTTAATCCAGGTTTCTTTCCAAACCATAGTTCAAAAGGTGTTTTACCTGTTACTCTGCTAGGGACTCTGTTATGCAAATAAGTTGCAGTAACAGCTGCTTCGCCCACAAGGTGTTGGGCAATTCTGCTTGCATCAGCATAGATCTAATCATTTCTTGCAAAGTACGATTTAATTTTTCAGAACATCCATTCTGTTGTGGCGAATGGGATATAGTTACTTTATGCTCTATTCCTTCTTGTTCTAAGAATCTCTTAAACTCTACATTACAATACTCTCCTCCACCATCAGTACGTAATGTCAAAGGTGCCTGACCAAAACGGTTCTTAATTGCAGCTACATAAGTTTTAAATTTCTCAAGAGTCTCATCTTTACTTTTAAGAATATATATGTAACTATACTTGCTCTTGGATTCAGTAAAGGTAAGAAAATATCTATTTCTACCTGCGGATAAGGGCATAGGACCTACTAAGTCTGAATAAACCTCTTCTAAAAATTCTTTGTCCTGTAGACTAGCTTTTCCTGTATAACTAGGAGCAGTTCCCTTTGCTTTTATACAAATTTCACATCTCTCTTTCATCTTATCACATTTAGGAGCATTAATCCCACATTCTAATAACAGTTTTTCAATGCTTTGCATATTTCTGTGTCCCAATTTTACATGCCAGGAATAAATACAGTTTTTATGATCACAAGTGCCTTGCCTAGTTTGACATATAGGATTTCTTTGATGTGTTTCAGTATGCTCCTTATCACTAACATCAATGATATAATGAAATCCATCCTCTTCTTCAACCTTTAATATGAGGCCAGTCCTGTTGTTAATAATCTTTCCTGTATCACCTTTAAGTATAACTGTATAATCATTATTCACAATCCTTTTAGTACTTAGTAAATTATTTGATGCTTCAGGAACATAGGCTACATTTGTCAAGGTGAGTTTCACAACTTCATTTCTAGATGTAAGGACCTTTAAAGGTACTGTTCCTGTTCCAAGCACATTTAACCTCTGCTGGTTTGCTTGCAATATCTTTGGTCTATTCTCAGTGTCAAGCTCACTAAAGCTTTCTCTGTATTTGCAAACATGTATGAAACTACCACTATCAATGAGGAAATGTCTCTTATCATTTGCACTTTCATCATTAGATATCTGGAACAATTGATTACCTTTGTTTTGAGTACCTCTATTACCATTAAAACTTTGATCACACCTTGCATTGAATTTACCATGAGATAGGTTACAATTTCTATGGTTGTTAAAATGTCCCTTCCTACTAGGTAACATTGTCACTTTGGGAGCATTTCTAGGTGTTTGAGCTTCCGTGCTCTTAAATCTACAATATTTGGCTACATGACCAGTTCTTGAACACAGATAGCGTCTTATTTCCCTTGAATCAGGTCTCATAGTTAATACAGGCATTTCAGAATTGTTACTCACTGCCCTTTTAAGTCCAGAGTCTCTTAAATAAGTTATTGTGTATTCCACATCCACCTTTGCAGTGCACTCTAGCATAGCCTTTTGGTTTGCAAAAGATTGTGGTAGGCTTAGCAATATACAAGTATTAAACTCTGAATCAGATATTTCTGCACCTGCAGATTGAAGCTCAGATACAATTTTTAACATTTCATCTAAATGTGCATCAATACTAGCTCCTTCCTTCATTCTCATGCTATACAATTTCTCCTTTAAGAATATAACATTTTTACTTGACCTAGTGAAATATTTCTTCCTTAAAGCATCATAGAGTCCTTTAGCAGTTCTATACTTGGTAACCAAAGGTGTCTCATGATCTTCTATACAGGAGTACAGCAACATTAAAGCTTTGGCATCTCTCATTTTAAATTGAATCTGTCCTTGCTGGCTTTCAGGCATGTGTTCTTGTTCTATAGCAGCTAAGCAGTCTTGTACTTGGAGGGAAACTCTCAATCTAGCGTCCCACATTTGGAAATTCTGATAGCTCAGCTTGGGAATTGGGAACACGCCAGCACCGTTCATTACATGCAGCTGAGGTTGGCTTGAAGCATGCGGCTGGTCCGAAGCTGTGTCTTTGGGCGTAGTCATCTTAAAATGCTGCTAAATGCTGTCCTCAAGTAATGGCAAAAATTCCTTTTAGCTCTTCAGTAAAAACTCCAACTTGAATTAAATGAGAAGGCTTTATCAGGGAAAGTCTTACAGTCTCTCAGCCAACTCAAAACATTGACTCCCTTTTGTCCGTCAACCTTATCAGAGGCAAGCAATGCAAAAGCATTCTCCAGTTCAAAGAATGAAAAGAATGTTTGCAGAGAAAAGGCTTCCGTCTTCAAAAGGAAAAATCAAAAATCCAAAAACAATCTCGGCGTCTTCTCCAAAACAACTTATCAGTCTGCAGCCTACAAAAATAACACCAAACTTAAAGAATCCCAACCATCCTCAGCTACCATATTTTGTTGGGATATATTAATGGATTGCTGGGAGATTGGTGTATTATTTGATATTATGTGCTGCAGTCTGATTAAAGGAGGAGTCGTAGACACAAAACGTATATGAAAAATATACTTTATCTCTATATTCTAAGGGGAAAGGGTAGACGGGATGATCTATGAAAATAATAAAACACTCATTGAATATCTGTACAGATAAATATACAATATAGAAAATAGGGCAACAGCAGTTGTGTTAAAGCTCATAAAAAGGAGATATAAGGAGCTATACACATATATACTGCCTTGCTTATTAAAAATACAAAAGAGTAAAATACAAGCTTACATAGCAATAAAACAGGAGTAATTCTCCAACTCTCTCTATGGCTCTGGAAACAAACGCCAACATCAGGCAGGTCAGGGCGTGGCCGAGGAGTGAGTTTGAGGCTAGAGCCATTACTTAAATAGTGAGTTCTTAAAGAGATATACAAACTGCTGACTCATACTGAGATTAGTTTTGCCATATGTTTGGATGTAGGCCTTGCTATGCCAACACAAATGGCTTGAGTTGAACCACTATAGGAGGGATGTTCCGTGCCATGCCTGGGGGATTATCTTCTGCCCACACCTCGAGGTTAACTTTGTCCAGAAAATCTTGGGATAGCTGTACTGGCTCCTCTTCTACCACCATCAAGCGCCATCTCTCTCTCAGAGGATATTCTAAGCACACTTCTCCCTCTGGACCCTTGCTGTCAGTTGTCAGATGAACCTCTCCCTTTGGGGTAAAGGTGATCTGGGCCCCTAGTTTGAACAATAAGTCATGCCCTAATAAGGGAATCGGGCAGTCTGGCATATGTAGGAATTTGTGTTGGACAACCTGACCCCCCAACTTGCATAACACTGGTTGCATGAAGTAGGCACGCTGTGCTTTCCCCGTGGCACCCATCACACTAATCGAAAAAGTCTTGTCTATTGGCTTTACAAGCTGTGGAATCACTGAATGGCTGGCTCCCGTATCCACAAGAAATCTAACAAATTCGTTCCCGGTTTGAACGTTGACTAAGGGCTCCTGAGAACCAAAGCCCTGTCCCTTTCAATACGGGGCATCTTCTTCCAGAGCCATCATATTCTGGTACGGTGGGGTCCAAGCCGGACCCTGCCCTCTTTGGGGTGCCTGCTGAATCTGTGCTGACTGCGCTTGGCTCTGACTTGCAGGCTGAAATTGGCCGCCTTGTCCTTGATTGACCTGAGGGTTCCTCTGCTGCTGAAAGTTAAAGGGAACGGGGGCCGAATATCTTTCAAATGCCGGTGGCTGCCAAGGGCGTCGTGGACCTTGATTAAAGCCTCCACGCCTTTGATTTTCAGGGTTTCTGAAACAGTCTCTGCGCCAATGTCCAGTCTGGCCACAGAGTGCACATTGATTTCTTGTTAGTGGTCCTCGCCTACCCCCTGGGGCATTAAAATTGCGTGGCTCAGGGACTTGATTGAGAGCCATCACCTTCCTGGCTTGTCCTTTGCCTTTTGGACTTTGATCCTCATCCCTGTTGTTAAATTTCGTTTGTGCCAGCTGGAGCATCCATTGTAAGGTTTGCCCCATAAAATTTGCCTCCTTTTGAATTCTCTTTCGTATATCGGGAGCAGATTGAGCAACAAAAGCCGTTTTCACAATATTCTCCATGCCAGGGTCCTCAGGGTTAATCGGGGTAAACCTTCTAAACGCTTGATACAATCTATCTAAAAAGGCTCCAGGGGATTCATCCTGTTTTTGGACCACGTCATTAACTTTTGACATATTTATTTTCTTCCTACCAGCAGCCCTAATGCCCTGAAGAATTGCTGCATGGTAATTTCTCAGAGCAGTGCGCCCTGCATCTGCATTATAATCCCAATCGGGTGGCGTGGTTGTTGGGACGGCTGCCTCAGCTTGAGCGGGGGTGTCTCCTGCTGCCAAACGGGACTTCCTAGCCTCCTTGAAAATCTTCCGCGTTTCCTCTGTATTAAACAACCCTCTCACTAAATGTTGGATATCTTCAAAAGTGGGCATGTATACATTGAAGATGCTAGACATGGTTTCATAATTCTTATCTGGGTCTTCTTCCAAGCTCGGAAGAGTGTTCTTCCAATTTATGATATCGCTTGAGGTAAAAGGGACGTGTTGCATCGTATATGTGCATGGACCCTGTTGATTTTGGGGCAAAGGGTCATATATTCTTCTGAGGGGCATGACTTTTGCCTGTTCTTCAATTTTCCTATTCTCAAGAAATTCCTCATGTTTCCTTGCTGCATCATATGCCCTTAGGAGATATCTCTGTCTTTTTGCCCAATTTCGTTCTCCCGCCGCCTCCAATGCAAAATTTCCCACTTCCATCACCGAGTCTCTGTATTTCTTAATTAATTCGGCCACTCTTTGATGGTCTGCTTCTCCCCATTCTATATTTCCTTTTATCCTATGACGAAATTCCTCTTCATCCTCATCTCTCTTAGGGGCCCCTTTCCCCGTTTCTTGCTCATCTTTGGGAGGTTTGCTCGTTGGTCCTGTTGGGGAATGTCTTTTGGTACGGGGTGTCCACTATCCTTTGGAGGGGGAGCGGGTGCTGGACCTGGCGGAGGCTGTATTGGAGGGGGGACCACTGGATTCCCTGGAGGGACAGCCGCCAGATAAGGAGGTGGTGGATAAAAGACATCATAGTCTTCGGGACGGGTTTCTAAGACCGCTTCCTTTTTCTTCAAAGCCAACAATTTGGCTTGAGGTGGCAACTCTCTACATACTTGAATCCATGAAGGATTTTTCTTCACGTTTCCTTTCCAAACATCAATGTAGGGGACGTGTTCAGGGCAGTTTTTAAGAATTTTCAGCCACAGTTGCCTGATGATACTTTCATTAAAAGTCCCTTGAGGTGGCCAATCTACCTGCATGATGGGCCATTCAATTTGGCATAAAGTCTCCATTCTTTCTCTTTTCATCCTGATTCCAAAATCATAATTTTTGACAGCTGCATGCCAATTTAAAAGGAAGCACTCAAGAGGAGTGGAGAGCTTACTTGTGTTGTGGCCCATGATTTTTGGGTATTTTATTTAAGCTATGTTCCTATATTTCTCCCACACACTGCCACTGGACCCGCACCTAAATTTTACACAATTTTCACGCACACACCACTCGATACTGACAGCGACTCGGTGGGTCGCCCCAAACGAGAACTGCGCTTGTCCACACTTGCTCGGTTAGGGAGACGCTAAGCTCCAACCTTTCACACACTCACAGATTCACTGGGTCAGTGGCCACTCAAATCACCCACATTTCAAACCACCTCCCCACCTAGTCTGGAGCCCCTACCTAGTAAAAACCTTTTTTCTGCTAGTCTAATTTGACAGCCGAGAGCTCCTTCCCGCTGCCCATACCAAACAACATTTGTTTGTTTCACACAAGGGATGTTAGGACATATACACTGCCCTTCTCCTCCCCAAAACACAGAACCATTGTTCTGTTACCCTTTTACACACTTCAGAGGCGCACCCCCGAAGTTCCCACTTTTGGACTGGTCCCAATATCTTACCAAATTTCCCACTAGACCTCTCTCCGCCTGGCCAGAGTTTTTCTCCCCGAGCAAAAGCCGTCTCCGCCACCACGTTGAATGAGAAAACCTCTTTTCAAGTGGAAAGGTGTGCACTGGTTCGTCGTCCACCACTGGCTGTTCGGATTTCGCCTGGCTTGACCCCTCGCCCCCCCCAAAAAGGGGGTATCCCGGACGAGCCCCCAAATGAAAGCCTCACCCGGGAATTCCCGTGCCGCCGTTTACGGGGGTCGAGGGTCGAAAAGACGCGCCAAGGATCGAAGATCGGAGAAAAAGCTTTTATTTTGCTGCAGCAAAAGGCACCCAGCCGAGTGCTCTCGGGAATCTGGGGCAAAGAATTCGAATACATACATAGACTTTATAGCAAAAGGTTCCCCAACTCCCCCTTTCTCTATCGGAAAAAACCGGACACATCTGGGTGCTGTAGAACGCCCACAATAGACAAAAGAAACTTCAAAGACAGCTGGCGTGTGCTGATTATTATCACCCTCTTGAAACCACTTAGCACATACTTGAGATTGCTACATTCAGCGGACGTAATTAATCTTGTTCTTCAGTGCCCCCTGGCTTAGGTACTGCAGGCATTAGACGTATGCTTTCCGGGAAGCGCTGGGAACGGTCTTTTTGACAGTTGAATGGGGCCGCTTTGACAGTTTACTTCTGCCGTTCCGATAAGCGGGACGGCTGGCTATCTCAGGGGCAGGGGGCTCATTGTTCGTCCGCCCTTCCCTAGATCGTGACTACCCGTTGCCTGTGTCCTGTTTATCTCACAGGACAGGCTGTAAACGGGAAGTGAGAAGCGGGAATCGTGTAGTGCTTTGCTCAACGGTTTTGTGAAGGGGCTGGGGTGAATTAAAGGGCAGAGAGGGCTTTATAGAGAAATATATTTCGTATAGAGAGCCTGTCATTTTATCTACAATGACGGCTATAAGCTACATATAATATTAAATATATAAATTGATTATGTCCCCTACACTTTTGTCTTGGGGGGCGAACTGTCTCACTTCTGCCTTGAGTGATCCGTTCGCCTTACCATCTTTATTAGGCCTAATAAACTGGTAATATTGCCTGGATCTCTCTGTGTTGGATTTTTTTATTGGGTCTTGTGAAATCCAACAGCTTGCAGCAGGATTAGCTTGCTGTGGTCTCAACATTTGGCGTCCCTGGGTGGGCTGAAGGGGATTGTTCCTCCCTGAAACCTCTGGGGCCGCTCCAAAAATCCTTTTGGCCCCGTTTAGGGAGCTTCCCTTCTGCGGGACTCAGGACGAAACCAGAGGCAGCCCAGCTCTCTCTCTGGCGCCACCGGCCTGATTGCTGGAAGGAGGGAGTCTAGACCCCCTCTGGCAGACCCCTGTAGTCCCCACGAACGGAGAAAGAGACATCCAGCTGTTAGGGTTCAAAAGGAAGACCATCGCGGCGAGCTGAGAGTTCGGACGAAGAAGCTGGGACCAGAAGATTGGTAAGAATTGCGAAACGCCCCGGAACCTGAGTGTGCGTGAGTGAGGGACGGCTCTACCCCGTCCGAGCGAGAGAGTGCGTGTTTGGGGGTAGGACAAGGGGGTCTCTGTAGGGTTCCTGGAACGGGGGCCCAAGTGGGGGGTAGGGGGTAGCGAGCCACCCATGCCGCCGGAGGATTAAAAAACTCCCTCCCCTTGCGTAGGGATCCACAAAAACCTTGTCCTGCAATAACCCCAAACTCCTGAGTCTGCTCCCCAGGTAGAGGTGAGGCCTGGACCGTGGGGTCGAGAGTCCCAAAGGGCAGTGGGACTCGCATGATTGGGAGCGGGGAGAAGCCAGAGCCAAAAGGGGGGGGGGAAGAGACGTCTTCCTGGCACAATCTGGACCACTAGGGTCGCAGTGCGTGTGGCGAAAAACTCCCCAGGCCTGGAATTATAAGGAGTAGGGTAAGGGAATTCGAAGGAAAAATTGATAAAAGAGATAATTATGAAATCCAAATTTTTTTAGTGGAAGTAGGGAAGTCCCAGTGTTAGTGCCTGCCGTGATGGGAAACGAGTTGTCTTCCGTTGGTGTCCAAAAGACTCCCCTTGGTTGCGCCCTGGACCACTTCCCTGCCTTGGTGGATCCAGAGACTAAAATATAAAAAAGTAAGAAAAAAAGGTAAAAAGGACTAAGCTAGCAAAACTCTGCAGAGAAACACTGGCTTTTATATCACCTTGGCCAGGACCCTTCCCGAAGGCCACGGGAGGGGATTTTTTTACAATCTGGGCAGAGAGGCAGGCATTTGCCGGCAAGGCGGCCTCAAAACCCCAGTTTGTCAAGGGTTGGGAAAAACTTGCATCCTCAGCACCACCAAATGCAAGTCCAACCACCTAACAGATCCTGTTTGGAGGGGGGAAGACTTTCTCCATCTGACCCTCTCCTGTGCCAGCCACAAAGCTGACTCATCACCAGCTGATCCCATCCCCATCATCTCTAGAAGGGGGTGCTAGTAGAGCACCAGCCTTCTTCATCCTCCTATCTCAGTCCCGAGGGAATTCAAATGCTAGCCCCCTTGGGGAGACTCACCTCTGTCTTTAGAACTGACCAGACGGTCAGAATGCCAAAAAGCCCCTCTTTTCAGGAAACCCAGGCACCTTCACGTGGGGACCCCCCCCACACACAAGACAATATTCCTCTGCCAGGTCCCTGGGGCTACTATGTACATAAACTAACCTCCTTGCCCCTTGGGTCCATATTACTGAATCCAGGGGAGGCCTCCTTACAAGGAGGCTCTAGCAAAAGTATGTGGACCTGGTTATTCTGAAAATATCCAAACCCCCCTGCCCAAGCACATGTGGAGCTCGATTGATTTTCCTCTCCTACAGAGGAAAAATCATTCAGCTCCAATCCAAAAGGGAAGGTGAGGCTTCTTCACCTCCCCTCTCTCTCTTTCTCTCTCTCTCACCCTCCCTTGCTCTCTGCCTACCTATCTATCTATCTATAGTGGACCCTTGTGTGACAAACAGCTAGTGTAACATAAAAAAATTGTACAACATAAAAGTTCTGGTGATAGGGGAAATTGGCTCAACGTGGTAGCCTATGAGAACATCCGTGCAACACAGAAATAGGATTGCTCTGTTTTCGATGCGCTCCTATGGAAATTTGTGTAGAGGAGAATTTGCTTAACATAGTTTCATTTGGGGCAAATTGGTTCCTTTGTGCAAGGTACCATTCTATCTATCTATCTATCTATCTATCTATCTATCTATCTATCTATCTATCTATCTATCTATCTATCTATCTATCTATCTATCTATCTATCCACCCATCTGCCCGCCTATATATTTGATGAAAGTAAGGGAGGCACAACGCCTGCCTAGCTGAATTTTTCCTGGGGTAGCTTGTTGAGATGCTCAGGAGCTGCCTTCACTGTTTTTGTCTTATTGAGAAAAAAGGAGGGGGCACATTACCTGCCTCCCCTTTGGGGGGGCGCTGAATGAATGTGTTGTTTGAATCTGGGTCACATAGTCTTGCAATTATTGCATGTGCTAATGTATGCCTGTGGTTTCTGCCCTCTCCCTTACTTTGGCTGTTATACTCCCTTGTTTTGTTGTGTGTGTATGTGTGGAGAGCGCATGGGAGCGCGCAGGGCCATGTGGATGCACCCTCCTCCTCTTCCCAAAACCAGGGGGGGGGGGGTTTGACACCTTCCCCCTTTCTTCCCTTCCCCCTCCTCCCCCCGGGGCAGAGTGAGGGTGCCTCTGAGCTTCTGCAGAGTGTGCTCTCTGTCTGAGCAGCAAGGTGTGTGTATATGTGTGTATGTGTGCCCATGCGAGATGCCCCCTCACTCCCTCTGTGTGCTGGATGGTCTTAAGCTGTGCATGGGTGATTGGGAGGCCCCCTCCTTCCGACGTGTGTGTATTCTATGTTTCAATATTCCAATTTTTCCCCTTAACATGGCCAAAAAGTGGCCCTAATGTTTCTGCCTTCTCCATTTTCAGAAGAGAAGGCATGTGTTTTTCCCCCGCCTACCCCCCTTTTTCGCTGATTAAAGGTTTCACACCGGGGTGGGGACATTCTAACCCCGATGTGAAGAAGGGGGGGAGGCGACCCCCTCCACCGACACATGTGCCAAGCACACTGTCGTATCTGGAAAAGGGGGAAGCCTGAAATGTGCCTGGCAGAACCTATCCCCTATTCCCTCAGGACAGCCAGAACCCTCTTATTCCCCTGCCTCCTGGATAAAAACCACCCCTCTGTACTCTTCTCTAGGCTCCCTACAGTCTGGCGGGAAGTGGGAGAATGGCTGGTGGGTGATCAATGGGCTTGGGCAGTTCCTCTCAGCAATACTGCCCAATCAAGTCAAACGGTTCCATGGGGGCTCATATTCCTCAGGGAAAACTTTGTATAATTGGCTAAGACATCGATACTTCCACCCTGAGCTGCAATTGGTTTGCAAAGGCATGGTTGCTTCCTGCCTCATCTGCCTACAGAACAACCCGGGAACTAAAACTGTACCCCAGGGAGTTTTAGGCAGGCCTGTTACCCAGGGAGGCGTGGCAGCCGACTCGCAGAAATGCCCAAGGCCGGGGCTAAGTGGAATCTTTTGGAGTTTCCTTGTGAATTTATTCAATGATGGTCACTTACCTCCAAATTAAAAGGTCCCTACATTCGACTTATTGGCCACCAGCCTCCGAAGAGTTGCGAGGCTCAAACTTTGAACAACAGTTGGCTCAAAATCTGCCAAGAAAACGGGACCCAAGCGGCAAAAAAGCCCTGCCCATTGCTGCTCATCTAAGCCACCCCCACCGCCTGCCTAGAACTGCCCCCACTCAGCCCCCTGCATGGTCCCCTTTTGCTGCCCTAGCCCGAAAGCCTGACCCAGGAACCAGCCCCTGCCGTCCTATTCCAGGGAGTCGGGAGGGGGTCTCTCTCTTCCCCCTCCCTCTCTGCAGGTGTTACGACTGTCCCTCTTCAAGGAGACCTCCCAGTCTGGTGGTGATAGAGGGGCCACAGCCCAGCTGCTTGAACATGAGGGTGGAAGACAAATCCTGGATCCATTTTCCCCGGGTCAACACAGCCCCCACACCGGAGGAAGGGGGGCGTGCCAACAACCGGAGCCCCTCCGTCTTAAGATCGTCTGGCAGAGAGCAAAGGAGGCCCCTTACCCAACCCCTAACCCAACTGACTTTCTGCAGCCTCTCTTGGACGAGGAACTCACTGCTGTTTTCCACACCTAACAGCAGGAGTAAACCTCATCCCATTGGACTTTCCCTAGACCTTTCTTGGACTTTCTCTGGACCTTTCCCTGGACTCTGTTCAAGCTTCACCCAGATTTACATCGACTGGACCTGCCCCCCCCCATCTGTTCCTGCTTTACTTGGACTTATTTTGGGACTCCCACATTCACTACCAGCCCTGGACTCTCAATTCGCCAATGCTGCCAGCCGCCTGCCTGCCCAGTCTGCCAAGAACTCCGGAGACTGCTCACGACGCTTGCTAAACCCCTGAGCCCTTTGGTGAGTGCTGGGTCTCTCTCTCTCTCTCTCTCTCTCTCTCTCTCTCTCTCTCCCTCACACACTCTCTTGCTCTCTCTAAAGCCCCCCTCTTACGCACTCTCAGAGAGCTACTGCTGAATAGTAAGCCTTTTGATCCAGGAGGAAATGTAGAGCCTCCAGCTGCAGGACTGGCCTATCTGGAATTTGAATTTGGTTCAAAAACTTAACATTGTTTCATCCCTGAAATGGCTGACTGAGTCCCATAACACTACTGAACTGGGTGCCCATGTACTAAATGTTTTTGTTTCCTCAATTCAGAGTAGAACCACAGGAATCAGTTCCCAACTGGAGAGTTATCCATGGAATTCCCTGCCTCTGTAGAAATGGCAATGAGATTGTTATTTGATTTTAACCTATTGGCAAAGTTTCCAAGGCAAAGCATACATTATGCAGACTGAGGTCTTATACCTCGGCTTATTTAAACCTAAAAGGGAATGGAGGACCTTCTTAGGAATGGCTGGTTATCGTCGTATTTGGATTCCTAATTTTGCACAATTGGCTAAACCCCTATTTTGTGGGACTAAAACAGAGGGGTGAAAGGGTTGAGTCAAGTAAAGAGATGCGGAAGGCATTCCAGAACCTAAAGCTCAAGCTTATCGAAGCTCTGGCTTGAGGTCTACCTGACCCAGATGAAAGGGAGCTGGTGGAGACCAGCAGCCTATCTGTCCAAACAACTGGACCAGAATGTCAGGGGCTAGACAGCGTGCCCTAGGTAACAAAGGCAGCTGCACAGCCAAGTCGAGAAGCAAGTAAGCTGACTTTGGGGGCATCACTGACTCTTTATGCCCCACATGCTGTTAGCGCAGTATTGGAGCAGAAGTGAAGCCACTGGATGTCCAATGCTAGAATTGCCCAGTACCAGGCTGCCTTACTGGACTATCCAGGACTGCGGTTGGTAACATGTAATGTCTTAACCCTGCCACCCTGCTCCCATGGAGAATATTAATTCAAACAATTTGCTTCTGGCACACAATGCATTACAACGAGATTCAGTGTGCCAAGCACCAGCCAAATCGGAGAAAGGACTATCCTGAATTGGCTATTTCCCTTGATCTAAATTCACTTCAGATAATTGGGTGCATTCTGTGGCAGAAATCATAGAGGTGATCCTCCCGGACACCTTTTTTTTTATTTGAAATGGGAGGAATGATGAGTCATTATGGAAATATAAAAAAATATATAGAATTGTTGAATTGGGCACTAAACTTTGGCCCCCTTGAAGGCCAGCCAGGGAGCCCAGTCCCCCAGGGACTGTGTTCGTGGGTTTTCCGCCTGCCTGGTTCTTGGCCTCCAACTGCCAGTGCCCCACACATCTTTCTCTCTCTCTCTCTTCTCCCTCCTTCCTCCCACTCCATCTACACATTTTGGACATGTCTCTGCTCTACCTAATGGCCCCTATATCTACCAACTGGGGGAAGGGAGTTATGGCACGGAGGAACTGGTGTCATGGCAGCACTGCAGGACAGGCTACATCTTCTGGAGGGAGTCCATTCTCCCCAAAGCTTCTGGCAGGTCCACCAGAGCCCCAGACCCAGATGTTATCACCGCCTGGGGAAACATTCCATTATCACCTTCCTGCACTCACAAAAGACTGGCAAACTCCTTTGAATAATCCCATGGGTTTTCCTGCCTCACATTGACTCTGACAATAATCCTTCCTATCCCCTTCCCCCCGTCTTCCTTTCTCTCTCTCTCTCTCTCTCTCTCCCCCCCCCAATTCTGTCACCTAGCCCTTCTGCCTCTTTTGCCCATGTCCAACCTCACTATCCAACCCCTCCATTGCCTTGCTCATCCCCAAACCCCAAAACTTGCAGCTAGAAGACAGGGCTTAGGCTGGGCAAAACTCTAAGTGGGAGATTGCTTGCCCCCTACCCCAACCAGCCAGGGGAATGATTCTCGGCCATCAATTCCAAGTGTTCAACAGTCCAGCCACATTACCCCCACAGAACCAACACCCCCCCCAATCCTGCCAATCTCTCCCTTTTCCTTTCCTTCTGCCTCATTCCTTCTTGGCCTTTCCTATTGAAAGGAATGTGAATTTTGGGGTCCGTTGCCGGCGAGCTAGAGCTTTACAGAATGCAAAGAGCAGTCTGAGTCTTTGTAGACAGAAAAGAGATTTATTGGTTGTCAACCAAGGGAGCCCCCACTCAATGGAAAATCGGGTGGGAAGTTCACCTAAGAAACGAAAGGTGATATATTTTATACGGTTTTCCAGCACCTATTTTCCCTCCGCCCATCCGAACTTACGTCATACACATCTGTTACATACATCAAACATTAATTGACATCTTTGGTCATTTATTTTGTATTCCTGACACCAATTAAATGTATTCCTGGGTTCTTAATTGCTGTGGTGTTTGATCTGACTTACACGGGCCAGGACTACCTGTGTCCTTGGCTGCTGACAGTGATGCATGCCAGTTGCTACAAGCGGCTGAGCTCTCAAGATAAGGTTTTCTTGGCTGGCTTAGCTATATGTAATTAACTATAAAGCATCAAAGCTACCAAAATAATTAGGTCCTGGAATCTTATTGCTGGCTCAGCCAATTTTATAACGGAAGTTCCTGCTTCATGCCGGAAAGGCTTGACCAGTATACGTTTGCAGGGCAAAGATATACATGTGGATACAATTGGAGTGCTTATTAATACTTCTACTTCTAAATATATAACTTGTGTGGCTCATATTGTGCAGGGTATCACTTGGGATATGCTGGGGGTTACTAAAATAGCTATATATGCCCGAACCATACCCTTCACTACCCCCTGACGTGTTCTGGAAATTTACGCCAGTAAATTATCCAGAGGCTGTTCCTCTCGGCTCCTGTGATAGGTGTGCAAGGGACAAATAAACATATCAAAGGTGTATGTACAAAAGCGTGAATATTGCTTGATCTTCCCTTCTTACCATTCCCTTGGGGAGGGGTTGTCATCATGGCGCAGGGAGTGACTTTTCAGTGTTCCTGACGAGAGTTTAGGCAGTGCTGCCAGGAAAACTTTTTCAGCCCTCTTTTTCCCAAAGGGCTTATAGGCACAGTTCAAAGAAATGAATTATCACAAAATGATTTGTGGCGTCTCATGGTGGGGGACGCATTTGAACAGGTGAATGACAAAGAAATACCCCTTAATTCACTAGGGCACTTTCTATAGTCAAATGTTAAGTTAACAAATGAAGTTTTGCAATGCCTGGGATGTATAAAGTCCCTCTGGTCAGACCCACAGACTGCAATGGAAGTAAGCGTTCCACGGACCACAGCGTTGTAATTTCCCCTTTTGAAGGATTGTCATGTGGTCACAGCAGCTTCTAAGGTAGGCTCCTAGGGCATGTTATTTGCCTCTCAGGGATACCAAATTCTCAACATTTAAAGGGGCTGACACAAGAAATTATGGGAACATTGTAATAAAGTTTGCAACCTCAGGCTCATCGTTTGGTACACCGTGCCTTAATTTGTGGCAGCTAGGCTGAAAAGCTTTGAAGTTTTCATGCAAATTCAGAAACACATAGGGAGAAATGCATGTTATAGTAGGTCTGCAATTTTCCTGTGTTTGGTCGAGTGAATTGTTGCCAGCATACTCCTTTGGCTGACATAGTGGCTTTAGACTGACTAAGTAGCCAGCCTTGAAATATGATTGTCCACACTGTCCTTTTGCATAAAGAATACATAGGCATAGGCACTTGGTTTCATAAGGACCAACAATATGGCTATCAACCCTTTTGAATGTGTGGTGTGTATAAAACCCAGATTGTAGCAGGCTGTACAGAATTACCCAATTGTTTTTGCATACAGGCTAGCCCAGATGATAGACATTAGCTTAGAAAAACCAATTTTTAGCCATAAACCATAATCAATAGTTATAGTCCCATGGTAGAGTCAAGGACGAGCTATTGAAATCAAGGCAGAGATGTCTCTATAGCTGACAGTTCACATACAAATTCAGCCCTGTAAATATCGGGCAAAAATTAGTTCATCATTGTCTTTGGTGAAGAAAATAATGTAGACAGCTGTTCTAGTGAACACCCATGGGTGCCAAAACTTCTCTCATTCAATGCAAATTGCATAGAAAGGCAAGTCATAGTCTCTGGCACTCAATGTTTGTGAGTAAAAAGCATTTTCAGTGGCAAAGCATGATCATTACACGAAGCATAAAAGGCACATCCAGAGAGGCACTTCAGCAAAAATTTTCACAATGGCTAACAATAATAGACAATAAACAATATCATAAACAGTGATCAATACTTAATGTCCCTTTGCAAGGCTTCAAAGGCCGCAGGGCATTTTCTTGTCAGATCGAGCACAGGGTGATGTGCACGCACATCGGCGAAGGTCTGAAAGCAGTGATGACTCCAGCAGATTTAAACCCCGCCAAGTGTCTGTCCCGGCGAAAAAAGGGGTTAAATTGCGGGCGTGAAGTCTGTTGGCCGCAATCCAAAACAAGAGTCAGTGGCCGGTAAGCTCCGTCTCCCCCCTCAGAGACAGACAGAGAGAAAAGAGAAAAAGAAAAGAAAAGAAGGCAGGCAGACAGGATGTCAACCCGTCAACCTGATGTGCAGGGGGAAATCAGCAGACGGCAGTGGGGCTCTCCGAAGTGCCAAATGCAAGGCGCCCCCAGGAACAGGTGTGGTGACCACAGGTCAGGTTCACTTTGTCGTCCTCCGTCCAGGGTGAAGTCATCTAAGGCATGGGGCAATCTACTGCAGTGGGCAGAAGGCGTCACCGGTCAGGCCTCTCTCCCTCTCGGTCATGGGGTTTGGTCCACGCTGGCTGAAGGGGCTGGCATCGCTGGGTACAGGGGTCCACATCGATCGAACTCGCGGAGCGAAGTCATCTCGAAGATGGCATCAAAAGCGGGTGAGGGGTGGCCTCATGGAGCACAGGAGAGTTCCCATTGACAGTATCTACGAGTGGTGCTGTCGGTCGTCCAAACCAGATCGACTCCAGGACCCAGAAATAAGGAGCGGATAGGCTGCTCTCTCAGTGCAAAAATCCCTGCCTTCAGAGTGTATCTGGGCAAAAAGAAAGAACACACACACGGACACAAACAGACAAACACAGAACAGAAACACACACAAAATGGCCCCTTCGCCGTCCTTGTGCTGCAGGGCAGGGTGGCACAGTCTATCTGACAGTCTTGAAAAGGAAAAATGTCATAAAAGGCAGAATGGGGCTTTCCTCTTCGTAAAACCAGGATGTGAAGTAGGGGGGCAAAGTCTATGGTGGGGACACATCTGCACATCAGTAGTTATGCACAAGTTCAGCTGGCCCCGATGGGTGCTTGCAAGATGAGTCCGCATGACCTCACAAGCTAGATGCTCAGGTGTCCCCAAGCAACCACCTGGGACAGATCCCATCCCCTAGTCAAATTGCTCTTCTGCATGGGAATAACAAAAAGGTGCAACTAGCAAAATGTCCGTGGCATGTAAAGAAAACTCTTAGTATGAACCAGGTTGTCCCGGTGGGGAGTTGGGGCTGGTGTGTAAAGTCACGGAAAAGTTCAGGCAGATACATGAGTTTAAAAAAAAAATCGGAGCAGCTAGTATAGTTAGATTACCATTAAGTCACCAAGCGCCTGGCGTATGCCCATTTGGAAGTCTTGCAACAGGAAATCTAAACCCGCCTCCGTCAGGTGGGTCCCGTCACTTCCTGCAGCGAGCTGCCCGCATCGACCTGGCTGGAACACAGCTGCCCCGGCGGTTTGGGACCCCCTTGGGAGCTGTCTGCAGCGAGATTCACAGGGCGTCCCTGCTTCTGGACTGTCACCTCCCGATGGGGTCGGGGCACTTGAAAACAGCCTCAGGTTCTAAAACTGGTGATGATGCGGGTGAGTTAAACAAATAATAAAAATGTGGAAAAATGCACACGTCCTCTATGTCTCTCTCCCCAACAAAGTCAGCAGGATTCCAATGTTGAAATCAGGCTGGATAGTTCGGCATTGATCACAGTCCCAAGGTCAATGAATTTCAATGGAGAGTGTCTGTTAGAGGCGTTTTAAAATATATTCATTTCCTTGCTACAAAAGGCAGCAACTGCTATGAGGCTTGGGGGAAATAAAAAGTGAAGACTAGGCTGTGTTTCAGCATGCCTCAAATTCCTCTGGGAGGGGGAGGGAGTTGTTATCTTAGCTTGCCCTGCAAGGGGGGCGAGAGCAGAAAAAGAAAGGCGGGGCCGTGGACTTTTGAATTCCCCCGCAGGCTGCATTACACAGCCTGAGGCAAGCAGATAATCTCCTTTAATTACTCTGTAATGAATTAGGTGTAAAAAGCACTGAGACAACGAAGGCTACCCACTATTCCTGTGGCTTTTGATTTTGTTGTCTGCTTAAGTCTAATTTGAGAAGCGTGGCTTTTGTAATGAATAAGCAAAGCTCCTTAAAGTGCAGAGTGTCAAACCCTTTGTGATTGCAACGCCTTAAAAAAAAATGTTTGCAAGGCAACAGAGGAGTGAGGAGTGAGGCGTCTCCCCCCCTTTTAGATGGAGTCATTCCCTGCTCTTGATTATTTCAAGTTCAGAGACAACATCTCCGTCACCTGCCTTCAGAGACAACATCTCCGTCACCTGTCTTCCTTCCATCATCTTTCGGGTTTATAAAACCAGTTTAAAAGAAAGGGGTGGACGTTTTCACCCTATAAGTCCTACCTAGTCTTGCTAAAAATGCATTACTCAGATACCCTATGATGTTTTCTTTGTAAAATGTCCCTTTAGCTGGTAAACTTCGTTGTGTAATAGGCCAGTCTCAGTTACACAACATGCGTGGGATGTTGATTTTTCCCATACTTCCCCTGGTGCTATCAAAATTGCTGGCGGGGTCTTCTAGTTGGCAGAGGTTTTAGTCTCTATATTAATTAACTAATCACGTCCTTGTAAATTCACACGCCTCTGGCTAGCAGGTCATAATTGGTCTGTCCTCCTTGAGGGCTAGAATCTTAATTTGGGATGGTAAAGTCCTGCCTTTTCTTAGTCAGAGGGGTTCTTCTTAAAGGTTACATTTGTTCAATTAATACCAAAGTCATTTTTTTCTGGTGGCTGAATTCCAATGTTGCCACAGTGCACATCAAAAAGGGGTGCACAAGTTGCTTTAATTTACCCCCATTTGCTTGTTTTAAAGGTCTAACTATGTGCCTGTAAATTCTCCCACAACGCCAAACGGAATCGCTCCTAATTAATCACACCATACACACAACACGTGATACTGACGCGGCCTAAGTAGGTCGCCCTGGCTTAGAAATCGCGCGTCCAGACTCAGGTCGCCAAGGGGTATGTCCTAGTGATCACCCTGGCTCATTCATACACATCAATCACTGATTCCGTTTGATTCACACAAATCACCCACAATATTTTCCCCCCAACCAACCTGACTACACCCTCTGCCTAGGGATAAAGCTTATTATCTTCTCTAAAATCAAACGGAGATGGTGGTGCTCCGTTGGTAGTAATTTGGGGCAAAGATTGCCAGTCTTTGCCCCTGCTTAGGCACAGAGAATGGCCATTCCTCTGCTGTTACGTAGGGTATAGAGGCACAGCCCCTTACCTTGAAAAACACACATACATGAAGCTTCCTTTACACAAAATTCAAAAGTGGAATCACCATCCCACATACCCACACATTAATATATCTTTAAACTTTCCCCAGGACGATGGAGCAACACTCCCTCCTGTTTCAAATACTGGGGGTGAACGCTAGGGTTACTGGCTCTTTGCAAAAGAACCGTTCCACCCTTAGAAGATTTCGGGGTCCCTTGACCCGTAATTTCTTCTGGTTCTTGGGATGCTAGGGACGCATTTGTCCCTTCTCGTCTCCGTAACCCCCAGGGCCGACGATAAGAATCCGCAATCTTCTCCACTCCACAGAGCTGCTAGATTCGAACTCACGCCACCCCACAACCAGGTTTTTTTTTACCTTACCAGATTTCTTCTGTGCAGTCTTTCCCAGTTCCTTCCCCTTCTGCCGGCATCGGTTTTCTCTCAAGTTCAGTATCTCATTCAGTGCTGACAGAGCGATTCTCCTCACAAGTTGGAGGGTCCGGACTAGAATCAGTCTGTAATCAGCACGAACTTCTTACCGCGACTTGAGTCAGACTCTGCAAGCCTCTTAGCAGTGGCAGGTCCCCGGCATCTCCACCAAATGAAAGGAATGTGAATTTTGGGGTCCGTTGCCGGCGAGCTAGAGCTTTACAGAATGCAAAGAGCAGTCTGAGTCTTTGTAGACAGAAAAGAGATTTATTGGTTGTCAACCAAGGGAGCCCCCACTCAATGGAAAATTGGGTGGGAAGTTCACCTAAGAAACGAAAGGTGATATATTTTATACGGTTTTCCAGCACCTTTTTTCCCTCCGCCCATCCGAACTTACGTCATACACATCTGTTACATACATCAAACATTAATTGACATCTTTGGTCATTTATTTTGTATTCCTGACACCAATTAAATGTATTCCTGGGTTCTTAATTGCTGTGGTGTTTGATCTGACTTACACGGGCCAGGACTACCTGTGTCCTTGGCTGCTGACAGTGATGCATGCCAGTTGCTACAGGCGGCTGAGCTCTCAAGATAAGGTTTTCTTGGCTGGCTTAGCTATATGTAATTAACTATAAAGCATCAAAGCTACCAAAATAATTAGGTCCTGGAATCTTATTGCTGGCTCAGCCAATTTTATAACGGAAGTTCCTGCTTCATGCCGGAAAAGCTTGACCAGTATACGTTTGCAGGGCAAAGATATACATGTGGATACAATTGGAGTGCTTATTAATAATTCTACTTCTAAATATATAACTTGTGTGGCTCATATTGTGCAGGGTATCACTTGGGATATGCTGGGGGTTACTAAAATAGCTATATATGCCCGAACCATACCCTTCACTATCTCATTAAAACCAAATACTTGGGACATTTCTCTGCTTCCCGGACCTAAGCCACCTTTTGGGCAGCAAGAGGAGTTGCCAGCTCTGCTGAAGGAAAAGATCATCCAGACTCCATTTTCGCAACGCGGGGAAGGCACGTATACCCAACAGATATGCAAGATGTTATCACCGTCTGAAGCATACTATTGTTTCATTCCTACATCCAACTAAAGACACCATCTGGCAGCAAATGACTTTTCCGGATCAGCTTTCCACCTCCATTGTGACTTCCTCGCCCCCCCCATTGTGATTGTTCGTCTCCCCATCTACCTGTTAATTGTTTTCTGGTTACCCAGGCATTTGGACAATGCTAACTTCTCCCCTCTCATTGTCAAACCTCCTGGCCACACATTAAGGGATTAATTCTTGCCTAATCCACCCAAGCAGGGGTCCGGGCCATGGACTGTGGAACGCCCAGGACCTTCCCCCAAGAGACTCATGGACTCACCTCATTGGTGATCCCCACAACAACACCCCTAGTCCAACCCTGTAGGAGGTACCACTCTGTGGGGCGGGAAGGGAGGAAATAAAGTTTGGAGTCCTTTTGTCTTGGGGGGCGAACTGTCTCACTTCTGCCTTGAGTGATCCGTTCGCCTTACCATCTTTATTAGGCCTAATAAACTGGTAATATTGCCTGGATCTCTCTGTGTTGGATTTTTTTATTGGGTCTTGTGAAATCCAACAGCTTGCAGCAGGATTAGCTTGCTGTGGTCTCAACACTGACTTCCCAGCCACCTGTTCTGCAGTGCCTCGCTTCTTTCGGGGAACCACGCCTGCCTCCTTTGCAGAGCCCCCAGGGTTAAGGATGCCCTCTCCCACCTCCAACTCTGCCCTAAGATGGGCACAACCCCCCTTGAGAGATGGAGAAGGTTGATCTCCCCCCCCCCCAAAAAAAATGAAAGAGGAAAGGTATGCTTTCAGGGGGAGAAAGAGGGCTTACAGGTGCCTGACCTTGTTTCCGTTTATGTTTTTCTAACACGGAGTGGTCAAGGCAGCACTCGGTTTTGGTGCTTCTTCAGTTTTGATTACCAGCAGCCAAGACCTGGTTGCTTCAGGCTCCTCACAGTCCTGCTCCCTTCTACCGGTTCGCAGCCCCTCAAATTGCCTCGCCATGAAAGCATTCAGGTCCAGCCATTACCTTTGGCCTTTGCTGCGTGGTTCAGGGCTGCTCTCCTCTGAACTCGGAACATAAGAGATGGTCGATGGTGGCTCCAGCTTGGTGCCTCTAAAGAAGGAGGCCAGATCCACCTGGGGGAAAAAAGCACAGCTGGTTTAGCTCCCTGCTGCTCTGAGCTGGCTGTTAACCTGCCTGCTGCCTGCCCATCTCTGCTAAGCACTTCTGACTGCCTTGTTGCCAATGTACACTCTGTTGCCTTCCAGGGCAGTACTTGAACTCATATCTGCCCAAAAGCGAGCTGAGGCAGGCTCCAACGCTGGCGTCTTTCAGAAAAGGCTTGAAGACCCTCCTTTTCAGGGACGCCTTTAAAAATGACTAGAGTGGGTTTTTTTCCCCCTTGTTCCTTCGCCCATATGCTGTAAGTTTGCCCCTGCCGCTGTTTGCTTTTTGTGATTTTTGTGTGAACCGCCCTGAGTTCTCGTTTGGGAAGTAAGTAGCGGTATATAAGTGTGAAAAATAAATAAATAAATAAATAAATAAATAAATAAATAAATAAATAAATAAATCTAATTCTTGTTCTTTGACTAGTTGTCGGCTGGTGCAGCTCCTGAACTTCAAAGCTGGGGGGATTCTCTAAGGGCCCTTAGGGAGGGGCTTCTAATACTAAGCAGACCGTGAGTGGAGAGGGGAGCATGAATGGGCAAGGCTGAACAGTGGGACTGTGTGCCCACACTCGTAAGAGTTGCATTTTGCTTAGGAAGAGTAAAAAGAGCAGGCTTTCACAGTTCTTAGTACAAAAGCTGTCAAAGCTAGTTGTCTGGCACTTGGCAGGTGTAATGGCATTCTGCATTCGATCGTGGCTCAAAACACGTGTGTAGAATAAAAGTTACAATTTGGTTTTCTTTGGGAAGGCCGGTGAGCAAGACTTGTGAACCTAAATTTGAATTTGAGGTATAGATTAGGATCCTGATCCAGATTGCTGAAGCAGCCTGTGAAGGGGCTCCTTACACAGCCTTTGTCTTCATTACTTTCCCCCATTAACCTCCCTCTCCATCTTTCAGACATGTTGGAGAGATGGATTACATACCCTGTGTGCCCATCCAACATTTCTGCGCGGACTGAAGATGAAAGCCTCACCCAGGAATCCCTGTGCCGCCAATGCGGGGTCGAGGTTGAAAAGACACGTCAAGGACCACGGATGATCGGAGAAAAATCTTTTATTTTGCTGCAGCAAAGGCGCCCAGCCGAGATGCAGTCGGAAATCTGGGGCAAAGAACTTGAATACAAACATAGTTTTTATAACAAAAGATTCCCCAACGCCCCCTCTCCTTAACAGAAAAAACAGGATGCATCTGGGTGCTGTAGATTGCCCGCAAAAGACAAAAGAAACTTCAAAGAACACTGGCGTGTGCACATCCTTATCACCTCGTTATCGCTAGTTTTCACCCACTTGAAAATGGATACATTCAGCGGACACGATCAATCTTGTTCTTCAGCGCCCTCTAGTTCGCTTACTGCAAGCGCTCGCTTGCCAGGAAGCGCCGCTTTTTGACAGCTCAATGGAGCCCGGTTTGACAGTTAGACCGGAGGCTCCCGGACGCTCCGATAAGCGGAGACCCTGCCATTTCTGAGTAAGGGGGCCCATTGTTCGACCACCCTTCTCACAGATGGCATCCGTCCGTTGCCTGTATCCTGTTTATCTCACAGGACAGGCTAGGGAAACGGGAAGCTGGGAAACAGTGTAGTGCTTTGCTGTACATTTTTGTGAAGGGCAGGGTGAATCAAAGGGCAGAGAAGGCTTATAGAAAATCCATAGAGAAATTAAGTGCCTGCCATTTTATCTACAATGGCGGCTAATACATATGTGCATATATATCATAAGCATGTTTAATACATTTGATTAATTACTTCCTATCAAAGACAACCCCAATTAGAAGCAAGTGAGGAAACTATTATCTTACCTTACAGTGACTGCCCATGATCCAGTCAGCCGTTGTGGAAAAGCCATGTGCTTCTGCCCTGAAGATCATGAGGCACTAGTATGTAAATAAAGGCTCCTATCCCACGTCCCTTTAAATGCAGATTAAATTTGTAGATAAACCGTGCCAAAAAATGCTGTCCCCATGGCCACCGGGCTTTTTGAAAAAAAAGGGGGGGGGGAGAAATCCCGTTAACACCCCCTTAAGTGAGGTTTCCAAGACTTGCCTCACTTAAAAAATCCACCTTTTAAAGAGGCAGACGTCATGGGACCACACAGATCCGGTTTTCTTCTTTTTTTCTCATAGTGCCGAGCGGCTGTTCCTGGGGTCGATCGGGTGCTATTTTTTCCCCCTTTTCACTTCCTCCCACCCCTAGCGCCAGTCAGCTGGTCCTCTGGCTGGTCTGCTGCTGCTTTTTTATTTTTTATTTCCCCCACCCTCCTAGCACCAGGCAGCTGGCCGATCCGGCATTGTTTTTAACTCCCCCCAACCCTAGCGCCACTCAGCTGCTCTTTTTTTAAAATCCTAGCACCACCTGCTGGCCATAGAGCTGAACTGCGCTTCAAAAAAACAGCTTTGTACATGGGAACTGTTATCCCACATCTTCAGTCATGTGACAGGAGGAAGAGGAAAAGCTGGACCTTCCGAAGATCAGGATCTTCCCCAGGTGAGATAGCAGCCAAACTGTACGGTAAACATACCAGTCTACATGAAGATTTGGAAAATACAAGGGGGGAAGACACACTCTGATCTAACAGTTCAGCGCTCCCTGCCTCTGTAAGATCCCTTGCTACACACACTAACAGTCTGTTTTAACTCCTTTGGAGGCAGGGCCCCTTAGGTTTTCCTCTGAGCTAAGACTCTTGCCTGGAAGTTCAGGCAGGTCCACATGTTTCCAGGTTGTGACAACCGTGGATGAAATTTTGGGATCTGCCTCTTTTGAGGCCTCATAAACAAAGGCACAACGTGCAGTTGATTCCATCCAGGTCAGATTGGATAGCTGTGGAAGAGGCAGGAAATGGGAGTCCATTCTCCTACATCCCGCAGGCCTCTGCTTTACCACAAGATTATGCTTCCTCCACAGCCTTCTCCAGACTAGTGGCTGTGAGGGGCTTTCTTTCCTTTCCTATTCACCACCACCACCACACACACTATGTTAGCGATGAGACAGAGCTCTCTGTAATCGGCTTAATTCTAAAATAATCACCTTGGGTGGTGTCCTGCTGCCTCTTTAATTACACATGTGTTTTAAGTACGAGTAAATGAACAAGAACCGTCCTCAATTCTTGGAACGGAACAGAAGCCAAACCTTTGTGGAGAGTTGAGATCTGGCTTTGAAGTTCTCTTGTGTTTGTTTCTAAAATGAACCTCCTTGCTGCTGTTCTGCGGGCACCGTTTCTGACTGGGACGTGCTCCCCATGTTAAATCCTGAAGATATAATAGGGTTGTGTTTGAAGGGATGTTGTTGCATCAGGAGGAGAGGGTTGCTTCCCAGGAAACAAGAACCCCCAAACCTATGAAAAGGGATACCCTTCATGGTTCTGCTTCAACGGAGAATCAAAGATTTCAATCTTGACATCTTACAACTGCAAACTTGGAAGGGACCCTTCTGGACCATCAAGTCCAGCCTGCCAGAGGAACTGAGGAACTGAACTCTAGGCTTCGGGCTCTGCAGCCAGAGACCTAACCACTGAGCGGTCCAGCAGTACCTTGCCAAGACCCGCAGCTTGGAGATGTCCCCTTTGGCCGTGCAGGCAGAGAGATTCCGGGGATCTGCAATCCAAAGGCAAGCTTTCTGAGCTTCGATTCTGCCTCTCACATTTGCTCACCCACTCTCCACCCTGGGGAAGGACTGGTTTTCCGTGTCAGAATGAGTCAACAGGAAAGAGTTAAGCAGGCCTAAACTCTTTCCTGTTGACAGAGTGGAACTCAAAAAGGTGCAGAAGAGAGCGACCGCTTGACAACAGACACCACTTTCCCTGCTCAGTGGCTCGCCGCTAGAGCCAGGGTGCCCTCCTTTCTGAGGCCAACACCGCCGTCCCGCCTTCCCCTGCCTTCAGTCCTGACGCCCACACGCACACACACAAGTGCCCGCCCAGGGCATTTCTGGGAAAATCATAAATCAGGGACATCAGCAAGGAAGAGTGCCTAATCCGTGACTGTCCTGGCCAAAAATGGACACTTGATAAGTCTGGGTGACTGGAACTGTACACAATACTCCAGGTGCATCCCAGCTGGACTACTGTACTGGACTATATGTGGGGCTGCTGATGGAAAGTCTCAGGAAATTTCAACGGGTCCAAAATGCAGCAGCCAGATTGCTGACTGGGGCGGGGTACAGAGATCACATTACATGCCTACTAAAGCAGCTCCACTGGCTGCCAATCAGCTATCGGGCACAATTCAATGTGCTAGTTTTAACCTACAAAGCAGTAAATGACCTGGGTCCAAGCTACCCCAAATATAGATTCTCACAGTATGAACTGGCTCGGGTGCTAAGGTGATCAAGAGAGGCCTTTCTCTCCATCCTGACACCTTTACAGGCGTGTCTCATAAGAACACATGAAAGGGCCTTCTCCGTTGCTGCTCCCAGACTTTGGAACTCCCTCCTGCTGGAAGCCAGGACTGCCCTATCTTTGCAATCTTTTCAAAAGCAGGCAAAGACCTTCCTCTTCAGGCAAGCTTTTCTTGAATGAGGGACTATGGATTATCATTAGAGATGGGCACGAAACAATTTTTTTATTTCATTGTTCGTTATTCAGTTCGTTATGTAACATAACAAATAATGACCCTAAGGCAAATTTAACACAAACCGAACCAAACCGAGAAAAATAGGTTCGGTTAGGTTCGTTTCGTTAATGGGGGGTTGGATATGTCTCCTAACTCGTGCTGGTCTGGAGGTCCAGTATTCCTGGCTTCTGGAATGGCGACCAGGGAAAAAAAAGCCGATGGGCGCGCCACAGCTGTAGCGCAGCCATGGGATGCTCGGCAGAGTTGGCACCCTAAAGTAAAAAAATTAAAATTAAAAAAACCAAGTGCCATCCGGGCCCCAGGGGCCACGCAGTCAGCACTGAAAGGAAAACAAAAACAAAACAAAACAAAAGCCCCATGCTACAGCTGTAGCGTGGGGCCTGAACCCGGAAGTGGGGGGGGACGACTAAAATAAAATAAAAATACATTTTAAAAAGGGGAAGAGTTGACCAGGCCCCAAAGGTGGCCTGGTCGGCACCCAAAAATAAAAAAAATTAAAATACCAGTGCCGACTGGGCCCCAGGGGCCGCATGGTCGGCGCTGAAAGGAAAAAAAAAGCCCTGTGCTACAGCTGTAGTGTGGGGCCTGAACCCAGAAGTGGGGGGAACCCTGCTGCCGAGGCGCCCACCTCCAGCATCCCCGCACAGGAAGCCCAAACCCAGTGGCAGGGGCCACTGCCTCTGCCGCCTCTGAGCCCTGCCGCCGTTGAAGCCGCCCTGGCCGCGCCGCAGCCTTCACAGCCTGAGCCAGTGACAGCCAAGGTGACCGGAAGTTGCAGCTCTACCTCCAAGCCCAACACATCGGTGATGGTGAAGCCTTTGAGCGCAGGCTCCCAGCGGGGGAGGCTGTGTGGGGAAGCGAGGAGGAGGGATCCCCCCCACCTGGCTCATGCGGCGCAGGGGCGGGTGGGGGAGCAGAAGGTGTTCTCTCCTGGCTGGCACCCTAAAATAAAATAATAATTTTAAAAAACCAGTGCCGACCGGGCTCCAGGGGCCGTGCGGCCGGTGCTGTAAGGAAAACAACAACAACAAAAAGACCCGCACTACAGCTGTAATGCAGGGCCTGAACCCGGAAGTGGGGGACTAAAATAAAATAAAATAAAAATAAATTTTAAAAAAGGGGGAGTGCCTACCGGACCCCAAGGGTGGCTTGGTCGGCACCCTAAAATAAAATTAAAATTAAAAATCCCAGTGCCGGCTGGGCCCCAGGGGCCACGTGGTGGGCGCTGGGAAAAAAGGGTAATAATGAATAACGAATTAACGAACCAACGAAATGAATTTTTCCGTGAAAATTCACAAAAAAATGAAACGAAACGAACCAGACCTATCAACAATATGAAATGAAACGTCATTTTTTTCTATTCGTGCCCATCTCTAATTATCATGCATGATTGCATTTACTGATTTCATAAGAACACCTGTGTTTTCCATGTTAGTTTCCATCCCTTATAATAGGTTTTTCTTCTTTTTGTGTGCTCTTTGTAGCTTTATTGTTACCTTTTAATGTTGTAAGGTGCCTCTTCTAATTCCCTGTTCTTAACTTGAATATGTCTTAAATGTTCTGGGCTGTATATTGTCCCTCATTATTGTAAGCCACCTTGGGTCCTTTTCCACAGAAAAAGCTGGGGTAAACATATTCAAAATAAATAAATAAAATAAATAAGATATTGCAAAAGAGATAGGATGGTCTAGCTTGCTTTAAGCACTCAATCAATCAATCAAATTATGATCAGTTGACGTTCATACTGTGAAGGAATAAGAGTTCTCTCTTGTCGAGGTTGTGTCTTGTCCAGGTTTCATGCAGTGCTTGTGGGCTGCTCCCCACTCCGTTTATGCTCTCAGCCCAACTGGGAGAAGTAAATTTGATCAAATATCCCCAGTCTTGATGCGCCTTCATTAACACCCTGTCAGTGTCAGTGCTCAATTTCAGGTGCTGGTCATGACCTCTACGAGCCCTCAATACTTGTTGGAGAATCTCTCTCAGAAATCAGCTGCCTGTTCCATCCACTCCTCTCAATCTCTGGCTCAGATTAACAACAGAGATATGGCAGCCTCCTTTCCATCTTATGTTCAAGAAACGGATAGCAATGGCATTAGTTAACACTACCTTTAACAACAGAATCTCCTTGATGCTGATAATTTTTGTGCATAAACCACCCAGAGTAGTGCTTGCACAAATGGGATCATATAGTAAATGGATGAATAAATAAATAAATAATGTGGGCACCATTGTTCAAAGAGCTTCCATCTCTCATTGGCCCGGCACAGGCTGTTGAGGCTGTGCCCATGGAGCTGAAAAAGGCAAATCCTCCTCCTACCCGACTGGCCTCCAGAGAAGAAGGCCGGCCAAGAGGGAAACCTGTTCGCGTGTTTGTTTCCTTTCGTGTGGCAAGATGGGGGTGGCGTGGAAGGAGGAGGGGAGAAAAATCCAGCCCCGTGGGTGGCCCCCTGACAGCCAGTTGTTGATGAGCCAAGCCGAGCATTGTCTCCATTCTAGTGTGAAGACACTGTGAAAAATAAAATTTTAAAACTTTTGGACCGGTTCCGAAAGTCAACAATATGGCCCAATTGGCCCCCATACTGAGAAAGGCAAGCTGCTTTTCACCCCGTTTAAAAATACCCAGCCGTTCCCGAGATATGGGCCGAAAGCGAGGCGCCCCCCCTGTATTAACCCTTTCCTCTCCCTTCCCCCTCTCCTGCTCACCAAGCAGAACCCCAAAAGGACTGCAGCCAGGGACTCAGCCTGGGCAAAATAAGTCTTAGACCAATTTCTATATTCTCTACTCAGGCTGAAGGGGGGAGTGACTACCCATCTCACCCTTTGGGCCAAGAAACAACCTTAAAACATTGGTCCTCTTGCCTACCTCTGGCACCAACCAAAAATACAAAAGGCTTTTTCCTTCTCTATTCTCTTCTCCTGTTTAACCTCCCCTCATCCCACTACCCTGAGGTACCCTCTCCCCTGACCCCCATCTCTCACCAACTGGGGCAAAGGAGTTATGGCACGGAATAACTGGTATCATGGCAGTACTACAGGACAAGCTACATCTTCTGGAAAGAATCCATTCTCCCCAAAGCTTCTGGCAGGTCCACCAGAGCCCCAGACCCAAATGTTATCACCGCCTGGGGAAACATTCCATTATCACCTTCCTGCACTCACAAAAGACTGGCAAGCTCCTTTGAATAATCCCATGGGTTTTCCTGCCTCACATTGACTCTGACAATAATCCTTCCTACACCCCCTTCCCCCCCCCTTCCTTTCTCTCTCTCTCTCTCTCTCTCTCTCTCTCTCTCTCTCTCTCTCTCTCTCTCTCTCTCTCTCTCTCTCTGTCTCTCTCTACTTGCAGCTAGAAGACAGGGCTTAGGCTGGGCAAAACTCTAAGTGGGAGATTGCTTGCCCCCTGCCCCAACCAGCCAAGGGAATGGTTCTCAGCTATCAATCCCAAATGGTTAACAGTCCAGCCACATTACCTCCATAGAACCAGCACCCCCTTCCTCTATCCTGCCAATCTCTCCCTTTTCCTTTCTTTCTGCCTCCTTCCTTCTTGGCCTTTCCTATCTCATTAAACCTAAGGACATTTCTCTGCTTTCTGGACCTAAGCCACCTTTCTGGGCAGCAGAGGGGTTGCCAGCTTAACTGAAGGAAAAAGGGATTCCCCCTTTCTCTCCCCCTTCACCCTCCCTTCTTCTATTCCTATCTTCCATCCACTCTCCTACCATCTCTCTCTCTCTCTCTCTTGGGCACGCTTACACGTGTGCCCACCCTGTCTCCTGGCTCTCACACTCTCACATTTGGGGCAAGGGAAGATCAGAACAAGAAGGAAGAAAATGGCAACTTTGCAAGCTGGCAGAGTTGTCTGGAAACGTCCATCTTCATCAAGGACCCCCATATCCCAGTAGCTGCTCTTCAGAAAAATCAACATTCCTGTCTGCCAACCCAGATTGTCATCAAAGCCTGAGGACACCCTCCATTGTTTCATTCACACACCTGGAAAGGACTCTTATTCTCATGTTCCTAGTTTCTGAAAACACTCAAATACCCATATGTAATCCTGTAAGAACTCACATTCTTGTGCCTCCAAATTCTTGTATCTTTCAATGTAACCCTACAATGGCTTGTATCTCTGTGCACTCAAATAATTGTGTTTCCCCAAATGCTTGTGTGTGATCCCAACAACCCTTCCTGCCCCCTTGGCCCTGATAATTGCCTTCTCTCACCCACTATTGATTTACTGATTCCCTTCAGTTTACCTGTATCCAAAAACAATGCCACGCTTCTCTGACCTATTATGTTACCCTGGCTGGACACATCAGCATTTGCATAAGCCCTGGCTGCTACCAGGGACCACCCAGAACTGCCCCCAACCAACCCCCAACCCCTTCTGATTGGGTCATTTGAACTGCCCCTGACCAATCTCTGGGATTGGCGCCGCCCAGGAAAGGAAGGAGGCAAAAGTCAATAAAAGTTGGAACCCTTTGTGTGTTCTGGGTCGACATCTTAGCCCGGTTGGAAGGCAGATGTCCACCTGCTGGTTTTATTGGTACCAAATAAAATCAGTATTCCTCGGATTTCTCGCGTTGGATCTTTATTGGCTTCTTGTGGGATTCAGCGGACTTCAGTGGGGCTAGCCATCTGAAAATAATTTTTAAAACCCTATTTTGGGACATAACATATGGCGAGCCAGGCAGGAGCATTGGAAAGGAGTTAAAACTCCCCAAAACCTCCCTCTGGCCACTTCTAAATTCTTTGGCCCTGGTTTTGGGAGCTACCTTTCCAAGCGGCTTTAAAGGTGAAACTGGGCCCGGCCACTTCCTCTTTTTGCGCCACCCGGCCATTTGCTGGGAAAAAGGGAACTGGACTTGCCCAGCAGACCCTTGCAAGCCCCGAATGAAAGGAGAGAAATCCGAATAGGGTTTTTCTTTGCAGCGCTGCAGGACCTGGAAGAAGGTTGAAACCAGAAGTCTGGACCCAGGATAGAGGGACAGAAGGCTGGTAAGAGTTGTACTTTGGGAATTGTGGAATTGTGGGACGCCCTGGACTCCTTTAGGTGTGCCCCCAGAGCTGTTTTGGCCCCTTTTGGGTGGGGGAAGAGGTTTTTCCTGCGTTCAGGACCATCACACCGACATAAGGCCACCGCTTGTGCCACGAGCATTAAAATTAAGAAATTTAATTGGACATACACTCGGGGAGAAAGAGGTACTGCTAGGCAGACCTTCGCAACCGGCTGGCAGGGCGAGATCGCGAGTGAGACGGGGTTGACGAACCCCCTGACGAAGTGTACTGAATCATTAGGATTCGGACCTCGGCAAGCAACGTCTCCCGGATCTGGGGTTCAATTGGTCTAGGAACCGAATTGACCCGGGGTAAATTGTGTGCAGGAATTTCCCGGTTGGAAGGAATTTCCTGTTTGAAATTGTGTGCAGGGATTTCCCGTTTGGAAGGAATTCCCTGTTTGAATTTCCTGTTTGACAAAAAAGAAAAAGAAAAAAAAAGAAAAAAATGGGAAACGAACTATCTGCTTCAGGCAGAACCAGGACTCCGCTTGGGAGCGCCTTGGACCATTTCCCTGCCCTTCTGGACCCGGGGACAAAATGCAAAAGAGGGAAATTGGTAATAATTTGGGAGAAGAGGCCACCCTATGTAAGGAAGATGGTCTCGAGCCCCAGTTCAAAAACGGCTGGGAAGCTCGCAGCATTAGCGGCCCCCAAAGCGAGACCAGCCACCACGAAAATTCTCTTCGGGGAGGTCCGCCCCGAACAAAACTCCGAGGAAGAAGATTTCCCCCTTATGTTCCTGTAACCCCTAACCCTCCCCTTATTCCCATGGGGAAAGTCACCAAAATGGGGGTCCCTCAGCTCCCACCGCTTCCCGATCCTCTCCCACTGCCTTCCCTCCAGGATTTACCCGGGGGGGGGGCACTTTATCTGTTTCCCTTTTCAGGGAGCATTGAATGAATGTGTTGTCTTCTCTGTTGTGAGTCTGGGGTGCGTGGTCTTGCGACCCTTGTGTGTGTGTGCCAACGTGTGCCTGCGATTTCTGGCCCCTCTCTTGCCTTGGCTGCTGCACTCCCCCTTTCCGATAGCTGTGTGTGTTGTGTGTGTGTACGGAGAGCACATGGGAAAGCGCAGGACCATGTGGATGCACCCCCCTTCTCCCAATGCCTTCCTTTCCTCATTTTCCTCCCTGGGGCGGAGAATGATGGTGCCTCTGAGCTTCTGCAGAGCGCACTCCCTGTCTGAGTAGCAAGAATGATGTGTGTATGCGTGTGTGTGTGTGTCCATACAAGACGCCCCCTCACTCCCTCTGTGTGCTGGATGGTCTTAAGCTGTGCATGGGTGATTGAGAGGCCCCCTCCTTCCAACATGTGTGTATTCTATGTTTCAATATTCCAATTTTTCCTTAACATGGCCTAAGAAAAGGTGGCTCTAACATTCCTGCCTTCCCCCATTTTTTAGAAGAGAAAGCATGTGTTTCCCCCCGTCTACCCCCCCTTTTTATGATGATTAAGGGTTCCCCATGGGGGTTGGGATGTTCTAGCTCCAAATTGGAGAAGGAGGGGGAAGACTAACCCCCCCCTTCCAGACCCACTAAAAATGGCCCAATCCGAGTAGCCTGGGGACCTCATGGCAACTGCTGAGCCTGGTTCTTTGTTTCCCTTTTTGTTTTGGCCGTTACTGGAATGAATCCCTGCTTACATGGTGTGGTTTGTGGGTCCTCCTTTCCAGCTGCCCATGTGTTCCCTCTTTTCCCTGCTTTCTGGAACCCCTCCCTAATATCTAGGTCCTTGCCATGTGGTGGGGTATACTCATAGGCCGTCATCAGGCGACCTCTCTCACTGACGCATGTGCCAAGCACACTATCATATCCGAAAAGGGGGGAGCCTGGGATATGCCTGGCAGAACCTATCCCCCCCCTCCTATCCCTTAGGAGAATAGGAGCCCCCTTACCCCTGCCTCCTGAACAAAGAACCCCCCCTCTTTTCCAGGTTCCCTACAGTCTGGCTGGGAATGGCTGGTGGGTAATCAATGGGTCTGGATCTTCAGCAATACTGCCCCCATTTAGCTAAAGGGTTCCATGGGGGCTCATATTCCTCAGGGAAAGCTCTCTACAATTGGCTGAGACAAATGCTTTCACCCTGAGCTGCAATTGGTTTGCGAAGGCATAGTTGCTTCTTGCCTCATCTGCCTACAGAACAACCCACGGGAACTAAAACTATACCCCAGGGGGTTCTTGGGCGGGCCTGTTGCCCAGGGAGGCATGGCAGCTGAATTCACAGAAATGCCCAGGGCCAGGGCTAAGTGGAATCTTTTGGAGTTTCCTTGTGAATTTATTCAATGATGGTCACTTACCTCCAAATTAAAAGGTCCCTACATTCGACTTATTGGCCACCAGCCTACGAAAAAGTTGAGAGGCTCAAACTTTGAACAACAGTTGGCTCAAAATCTGCCAAGAAAACTGGGCCCAAGCAGAAAAAGCCCTGCCCATTGCTGCTCATCTAAGCCACCCCCACCCGCCTGCCTAGGACTGCCCCCACTCAGCCCCCTGCATGGTCGCCCTTTCGCTGCCCTAGCCCGAAAGCCTGGCCCAGGGAACCAGCCCCTGCCGTCCTATTCCAGGGAGTCGGGAGGGGTCTCTCTCTCTCTCTCTCTCTCTCTCTCTCTCCCCCTCTCTGCAGGTGTTACTCTGTCCCTCTTCAAGGAGACCTCCCAGTCTGGTGGTGATGGAGGGGCCACTTCCCAGACTGCTTGAACATGTGGTGGAAGACAAATCCTGGATCCACTTCCCCCAACACCGGAGGAGGGGGTGTGCCAACAGCAGCCCCTCCGTCTTAAGATCATCTGGCGGAGAGCAAAGGAGGCCCCTTACCCAACCCTGATCCAACTGACTTTCTGCATCTCTTGGAAGAACTCACTGCTGTTTTCAGACCTAACAGCAGGAGTAAACCTCATCCCATTGGACTTTCCCTAGACCTTTCTTGGACCTTCTCTGGACCTTTCCCTGGACTCTGTTCAATCTTCACCCAGATTTACATCGACTGGACCTGCCCCCATCTGTTCCTGCTTTGCTTGGACTTATTTTGGGACTCCCACCTTCACTACCAGCCCTGGACTCCCAATTCACCAATGCTGCCAGCCGCCTGCCTGCCCAGTCTGCCAAGAACTCCGGAGACTGCTCCCGACGCTTGCTAAACCCTGGGCCCTTGGTGAGTGTTGGGTCTCTATCTCTCTATCTACTCTACCTCATACACTCTCTTGCTCTCTCTAAAGCCCTCCTCTTACGCACTCCTAGGGAACTACTGCTGAATAGTAAGCCTTTCACTCCAGGAAATGTAGAGCCTCCAGCTGCAGGACTGGCCTATCTGGAATTTGAATTTGGTTCAAAAACTTAACATTGTTTCATCCCTGAAATGGCTGACTGAGTCCCATAACACTACTGAACTGGGTGCCCATGTACTAAATGTTTTTGTTTCCTCAATTCAAAGTAGAACCACAGGAATCAGTTCCCAACTGGAGAGTTATCCAGGGAATTCTCTGCCTCTATAGAAATTACAATGGGGTTGTTATTTGATTTTCACCTATTGGCAAAGTTTCCTAAGCAATGCATACAGCGTGCAGACTGAGGTCTTATATCTCAGCTTATTTCAACCTAAAAGGAAATGGAGGGCCTTCTTAGGAATGGCTGTCACATTGGATCTCTGACTTTGCACAATTGGCTAAACCCCTATTTTGTGGGACTAAAACAGAGGGGTGAAAGGGTTGAGTCAAGTAAAGAGATGCAGAGGGCATTCCATAACCCTTAAAGATCAAGCTTATCGAAGCTCTGGCTTGAGGTATACATGACCCATATTAAAGGGAGCTGGTGGAGACCAGCAGCCTATCTTGCCAGCCAACTGGACCAGAATGTCAGGGGCTGGACAGCCTGCCCTAGGTAACAAAAGGCAGCTGCGGACCCAAGTCGAGAAGCAAGTAAGCTGACTTTGGGGACATCACTGACTCTTTATGCCTCACATGCTGTTAACACAGTATTGGAGCAAAAGAGAAGCCACTGGATGTCCAATGCTAGAATTGCCCAGTACCAGGCTGCCTTACTGGACTATCCAGGACTGCGGTTGGTAACATGTAATGTCTTAACCCTGCCACCCTGCTCCCCATGGGGAATATTAACTCAAACAAGTGTGCTTCTGGCATGCAATGCATTGCAACAATGAGATTCAGTGTGGAAAAAAACCCCAGCCAAATCGAAGGAGGAACTCCCCTAAATTGGCTATTTCCCTCTATTCAAATTCGGAGAATTGGGCACATTTTGTGGCAGAAACCATCCAGAGGTTGCACAATATTTAGATATATAAAATGGTCCCTGCATGCACCCTGACAGCCAATAATCCATTGAAAAATGTCACTCAGATGTTAAAGTCTCACTTCCCATTGGCTTGCTCCCCCATGCCTTGCCTCAGATAAGAATACCTCTTAGGAGTAAACTGGCCATGTGTAGCTCCTAATGGACAACCATGTCCTATTGGAAAATTTCCCTCCAATCCCGTTGAATGCAGGAAGGCACCCCCCAGAGCCTTCTAATTAAGCAGGTGGCTGGACCCTAGGATATATGGAGCAGATCCACGTGGGAGGTGATCCTGTCGGACACCTCCAACCCGAAAAGGGGGGGGATGTGAAGACACTGTGAAAAATAAAATTTTAAAACTTTTGGACCGGTTCCCGAAAGTCAACAATATGGCCCAATTGGCCCCCATACTGAGAAAGGCAAGCTGCTTTTCACCCCGTTTAAAAATACCCAGCCGTTCCCGAGATATGGGCCGAAAGCGAGGCGCCCCCCCCATGTTAACCCTTTCCTCTCCCTTCCCCCTCTCCTGCTCACCAAGCAGAACCCCAAAAGGACTGCAGCCAGGGACTCAGCCTGGGCAAAATAAGTCTTAGACCAATTTCTATATTCTCTACTCAGGCTGAAGGGGGGAGTGACTACCCATCTCACCCTTTGGGCCAAGAAACACCCTTAAAACATTGGTCCTCTTGCCTACCTCTGGCACCAACCAAAAATACAAAAGGCTTTTTCCTTCCTTCCACCTCTCTATTCTCTTCTCCTGTTTAACCTCCCCTCATCCCACTACCCTGAGGTACCCTCTCCCCTGACCCCCATCTCTCACCAACTGGGGCAAAGGAGTTATGGCACGGAATAACTGGTATCATGGCAGTACTACAGGACAAGCTACATCTTCTGGAAAGAATCCATTCTCCCCAAAGCTTCTGGCAGGTCCACCAGAGCCCCAGACCCAAATGTTATCACCGCCTGGGGAAACATTCCATTATCACCTTCCTGCACTCACAAAAGACTGGCAAGCTCCTTTGAATAATCCCATGGGTTTTCCTGCCTCACATTGACTCTGACAATAATCCTTCCTACACCCCCTCCCCCCTCTTCCTTTCTCTCTCTCTCTCTCTCTCTCTCTCTCTCTCTCTCTCTCTCTCTCTCTCTCTCTCTCTCTCTCTCTCTCTCTCTCTCTCTACTTGCAGCTAGAAGACAGGGCTTAGGCTGGGCAAAACTCTAAGTGGGAGATTGCTTGCCCCCTGCCCCAACCAGCCAAGGGAATGGTTCTCAGCTATCAATCCCAAATGGTTAACAGTCCAGCCACATTACCTCCATAGAACCAGCACCCCCTTCCTCTATCCTGCCAATCTCTCCCTTTTCCTTTCTTTCTGCCTCCTTCCTTCTTGGCCTTTCCTATCTCATTAAACCTAAGGACATTTCTCTGCTTTCTGGACCTAAGCCACCTTTCTGGGCAGCAGAGGGGTTGCCAGCTTAACTGAAGGAAAAAGGGATTCCCCCTTTCTCTCCCCCTTCACCCTCCCTTCTTCTATTCCTATCTTCCATCCACTCTCCTACCATCTCTCTCTCTCTCTCTCTTGGGGCACGCTTACACGTGTGCCCACCCTGTCTCCTGGCTCTCACACTCTCACATTTGGGGCAAGGGAAGATCAGAACAAGAAGGAAGAAAATGGCAACTTTGCAAGCTGGCAGAGTTGTCTGGAAACGTCCATCTTCATCAAGGACCCCCATATCCCAGTAGCTGCTCTTCAGAAAAATCAACATTCCTGTCTGCCAACCCAGATTGTCATCAAAGCCTGAGGACACCCTCCATTGTTTCATTCACACACCTGGAAAGGACTCTTATTCTCATGTTCCTAGTTTCTGAAAACACTCAAATACCCATATGTAATCCTGTAAGAACTCACATTCTTGTGCCTCCAAATTCTTGTATCTTTCAATGTAACCCTACAATGGCTTGTATCTCTGTGCACTCAAATAATTGTGTTTCCCCAAATGCTTGTGTGTGATCCCAACAACCCTTCCTGCCCCCCCTTGGCCCTGATAATTGCCTTCTCTCACCCACTATTGATTTACTGATTCCCTTCAGTTTACCTGTATCCAAAAACAATGCCACGCTTCTCTGACCTATTATGTTACCCTGGCTGGACACATTAGCATTTGCATAAGCCCTGGCTGCTACCAGGGACCACCCAGAACTGCCCCCAACCAACCCCCAACCCCTTCTGATTGGGTCATTTGAACTGCCCCTGACCAATCTCTGGGATTGGCGCCGCCCAGGGAAAGGAAGGAGGCAAAAGTCAATAAAAGTTGGAACCCTTTGTGTGTTCTGGGTCGACATCTTAGCCCGGTTGGAAGGCAGATGTCCACCTGCTGGTTTTATTGGTACCAAATAAAATCAGTATTCCTCGGATTTCTCGCGTTGGATCTTTATTGGCTTCTTGTGGGATTCAGCGGACTTCAGTGGGGCTAGCCCATCTGAAAATAATTTTAAAACCCTATTTTGGGACATAACATATGGCGAGCCAGCCAGGAGGATTGGAAAGGAGTTAAAACTCCCTAAAACCTCCCTCTGGCCACTTCCAAATTCTTTGGCCCTGGTTTTGGGAGCCACCTTTCCAAGCGGCTTTAAAGGTAAAACTGGGACCGGTCACTTCCCTTTTTGGCGCCACCCGGCCATTTGCTGGGAAAAAGGGAACTGGACTTGCCCAGCAGACCCTTGCAAGCCCCGAATGAAAGGAGAGAAATCCGGAATAGGGTTTTTCTTTGCAGCGCTGCAGGACCTGGAAGAAGGTTGAAACCAGAAGTCTGGACCCAGGATAGAGGGACAGAAGGCTGGTAAGAGTTGTACTTTGGGAATTGTGGAATTGTGGGACGCCCTGGACTCCTTTAGGTGTGCCCCCAAGAGCTGTTTTGGCCCCTTTTGGGTGGGGGGAAGAGGTTTTTCCTGCGTTCAGGACCATCACACCGACATAAGGCCACCGCTTGTGCCACGAGCATTAAAATTAAGAAATTTAATTGGACATACACTCGGGGAGAAAGAGGTACTGCTAGGCAGACCTTCGCAACCGGCTGGCAGGGCGAGATCGCGAGTGAGACGGGGTTGACGAACCCCTGACGAAGTGTACTGAATCATTAGGATTCGGACCTCGGCAAGCAACGTCTCCCGGATCTGGGGTTCAATTGGTCTAGGAACCCGAATTGACCGGGGTAAATTGTGTGCAGGAATTTCCCGGTTGGAAGGAATTTCCTGTTTGAAATTGTGTGCAGGGATTTCCCGTTTGGAAGGAATTCCCTGTTTGAATTTCCTGTTTGACTAAAAAAGAAAAAAAAAAAAAAAAAAAAAATGGGAAACGAACTATCTGCTTCAGGCAGAACCAGGACTCCGCTTGGGAGCGCCTTGGACCATTTCCCTGCCCTTCTGGACCCGGGGACAAAATGCAAAAGAGGGAAATTGGTAATAATTTGGGAGAAGAGGCCACCCTATGTAAGGAAGATGGTCTCGAGCCCCAGTTCAAAAAACGGCTGGGGAAGCTCGCAGCATTAGCGGCCCCCAAAGCGAGACCAGCCACCACGAAAATTCTCTTCGGGGGAGGTCCGCCCCGAACAAAAACTCCGAGGAAGAAGATTCCCCCCCCCTTATGTTCCTGTAACCCCTAACCCTCCCCTTATTCCCATGGGGAAAGTCACCAAAATGGGGGTCCCTCAGCTCCCACCGCTTCCCGATCCTCTCCCACTGCCTTCCCTCCAGGATTTACCCGGGGGGGGGCACTTTATCTGTTTCCCTTTTCAGGGAGCATTGAATGAATGTGTTGTCTTCTCTGTTGTGAGTCTGGGGTGCGTGGTCTTGCGACCCTTGTGTGTGTGTGCCAACGTGTGCCTGCGATTTCTGGCCCCTCTCTTGCCTTGGCTGCTGCACTCCCCCTTTCCGATAGCTGTGTGTGTTGTGTGTGTGTACGGAGAGCACATGGGAAAGCACAGGACCATGTGGATGCACCCCCCCTTCTCCCAATGCCTTCCTTTCCTCATTTTCCTCCCTGGGGCGGAGAATGATGGTGCCTCTGAGCTTCTGCAGAGCGCACTCCCTGTCTGAGTAGCAAGAATGATGTGTGTATGCGTGTGTGTGTGTCCATACAAGACGCCCCCTCACTCCCTCTGTGTGCTGGATGGTCTTAAGCTGTGCATGGGTGATTGAGAGGCCCCCTCCTTCCAACATGTGTGTATTCTATGTTTCAATATTCCAATTTTTCCTTAACATGGCCTGAGAAAAGGTGGCTCTAGCATTCCTGCCTTCCCCATCTTTTTAGAAGAGAAAGCATGTGTTTCCCCGTCCTACCCCCCCCTTTTTATGATGATTAAGGGTTCCCCATGGGGGTGGGGACGTTCTAGCTCCAAATTGGAGAAGGAGGGGGAAGACTAACCCCCCCCTTCCAGACCCACTAAAAATGGCCCAATCCGAGTAGCCTGGGGACCTCATGGCAACTGCTGAGCCTGGTTCTTTGTTTCCCTTTTTGTTTTGGCCGTTACTGGAATGAATCCCTGCTTACATGGTGTGGTTTGTGGGTCCTCCTTTCCAGCTGCCCATGTGTTCCCTCTTTTCCCTGCTTTCTGGAACCCCTCCCTAATATCTAGGTCCTTGCCATGTGGTGGGGTATACTCATAGGCCGTCATCAGGCGACCTCTCTCACTGACGCATGTGCCAAGCACACTATCATATCCGAAAAGGGGGGAGCCTGGGATATGCCTGGCAGAACCTATCCCCCCTCCTATCCCTTAGGAGAATAGGAGCCCCCTTACCCCTGCCTCCTGAACAAAGAACCCCCCCGCACTCTTTTCCAGGTTCCCTACAGTCTGGCTGGGGAATGGCTGGTGGGTAATCAATGGGTCTGGATCTTCAGCAATACTGCCCCCATTTAGCTAAAGGGTTCCATGGGGGCTCATATTCCTCAGGGAAAGCTCTCTACAATTGGCTGAGACAAATGCTTTCACCCTGAGCTGCAATTGGTTTGCGAAGGCATAGTTGCTTCTTGCCTCATCTGCCTACAGAACAACCCACGGGGAACTAAAACTATACCCCAGGGGGTTCTTGGGCGGGCCTGTTGCCCAGGGGAGGCATGGCAGCTGAATTCACAGAAATGCCCAGGGCCAGGGCTAAGTGGAATCTTTTGGAGTTTCCTTGTGAATTTATTCAATGATGGTCACTTACCTCCAAATTAAAAGGTCCCTACATTCGACTTATTGGCCACCAGCCTACGAAAAAGTTGAGAGGCTCAAACTTTGAACAACAGTTGGCTCAAAATCTGCCAAGAAAACCTGGCCCAAGCAGAAAAAGCCCTGCCCATTGCTGCTCATCTAAGCCACCCCCACCGCCTGCCTAGGACTGCCCCCACTCAGCCCCCCCCCTGCATGGTCGCCCTTTCGCTGCCCTAGCCCGAAAGCCTGGCCCAGGGAACCAGCCCCTGCCGTCCTATTCCAGGGAGTCGGGAGGGTCTCTCTCTCTCTCTCTCTCTCTCTCTCTCCCCCTCTCTGCAGGTGTTCTCTGTCCCTCTTCAAGGAGACCTCCCAGTCTGGTGGTGATGGAGGGGCCACCTCCCAGTCTGGTGGTGAGGGAGAAGACAAATCCTGGATCCACTTCCCCCAACACCGGAGGAGGGGGTGGCCCCCGGAGCCCCTCCGTCTTAAGATCATCTGGCGGAGAGCAAAGGGGCCCCTTACAACCATGATCCAACTGACTTTCTGCAGCCTCTCTTGGAAGAACTCACTGCTGTTTTCCAGACCTAACAGCAGGAGTAAACCTCATCCCATTGGACTTTCCCTAGACCTTTCTTGGACCTTCTCTGGACCTTTCCCTGGACTCTGTTCAATCTTCACCCAGATTTACATCGACTGGACCTGCCCCCCATCTGTTCCTGCTTTGCTTGGACTTATTTTGGGACTCCCACCTTCACTACCAGCCCTGGACTCCCAATTCACCAATGCTGCCAGCCGCCTGCCCGCCCAGTCTGCCAAGAACTCCGGAGACTGCTCCCGACGCTTGCTAAACCCTGGGCCCTTGGTGAGTGTTGGGTCTCTATCTCTATCTATCTCTCCCTCCTCACACTCTCTTGCTCTCTCTAAAGCCCTCCTCTTACGCACTCCTAGGGAACTATTGCTGAATAGTAAGCCTTTCACTCCAGGAAATGTAGAGCCTCCAGCTGCAGGACTGGCCTATCTGGAATTTGAATTTGGTTCAAAAACTTAACATTGTTTCATCCCTGAAATGGCTGACTGAGTCCCATAACACTACTGAACTGGGTGCCCATGTACTAAATGTTTTTGTTTCCTCAATTCAAAGTAGAACCACAGGAATCAGTTCCCAACTGGAGAGTTATCCAGGGAATTCTCTGCCTCTATAGAAATTACAATGGGGTTGTTATTTGATTTTCACCTATTGGCAAAGTTTCCTAAGCAATGCATACAGCGTGCAGACTGAGGTCTTATATCTCAGCTTATTTCAACCTAAAAGGAAATGGAGGGCCTTCTTAGGAATGGCTGTCACATTGGATCTCTGACTTTGCACAATTGGCTAAACCCCTATTTTGTGGGACTAAAACAGAGGGGTGAAAGGGTTGAGTCAAGTAAAGAGATGCAGAGGGCATTCCATAACCCTTAAAGATCAAGCTTATCGAAGCTCTGGCTTGAGGTATACATGACCCATATTAAAGGGAGCTGGTGGAGACCAGCAGCCTATCTTGCCAGCCAACTGGACCAGAATGTCAGGGGCTGGACAGCCTGCCCTAGGTAACAAAAGGCAGCTGCGGACCCAAGTCGAGAAGCAAGTAAGCTGACTTTGGGGACATCACTGACTCTTTATGCCTCACATGCTGTTAACACAGTATTGGAGCAAAAGAGAAGCCACTGGATGTCCAATGCTAGAATTGCCCAGTACCAGGCTGCCTTACTGGACTATCCAGGACTGCGGTTGGTAACATGTAATGTCTTAACCCTGCCACCCTGCTCCCCATGGGGAATATTAACTCAAACAAGTGTGCTTCTGGCATGCAATGCATTGCAACAATGAGATTCAGTGTGGAAAAAAACCCCAGCCAAATCGAAGGAGGAACTCCCTAAATTGGCTATTTCCCTCTATTCAAATTCGGAGAATTGGGCACATTTTGTGGCAGAAACCATCCAGAGGTTGCACAATATTTAGATATATAAAATGGTCCCTGCATGCACCCTGACAGCCAATAATCCATTGAAAAATGTCACTCAGATGTTAAAGTCTCACTTCCCATTGGCTTGCTCCCCCATGCCTTGCCTCAGATAAGAATACCTCTTAGGAGTAAACTGGCCATGTGTAGCTCCTAATGGACAACCATGTCCTATTGGAAAATTTCCCTCCAATCCCGTTGAATGCAGGAAGGCACCCCCAGAGCCTTCTAATTAAGCAGGTGGCTGGACCCTAGGATATATGGAGCAGATCCACGTGGGAGGTGATCCTGTCGGACACCTCCAACCCGAAAAGGGGGATGTGAAGACACTGTGAAAAATAAAATTTTAAAACTTTTGGACCGGTTCGAAAGTCAACAATATGGCCCAATTGGCCCCCATACTGAGAAAGGCAAGCTGCTTTTCACCCCGTTTAAAAATACCCAGCCGTTCCCGAGATATGGGCCGCGAGGCGCCCCCTGTATTAACCCTTTCCTCTCCCTTCCCCCTCTCCTGCTCACCAAGCAGAACCCCAAAAAGGACTGCAGCCAGGGACTCAGCCTGGGCAAAATAAGTCTTAGACCAATTTCTATATTCTCTACTCAGGCTGAAGGGGGAGTGACTACCCATCTCACCCTTTGGGCCAAGAAACACCCTTAAAACATTGGTCCTCTTGCCTACCTCTGGCACCAACCAAAAATACAAAAGGCTTTTTCCTTCTTCTCTCTTCTCTTCTCCTGTTTAACCTCCCCTCATCCCACTACCCTGAGGTACCCTCTCCCCTGACCCCCATCTCTCACCAACTGGGGCAAAGGAGTTATGGCACGGAATAACTGGTATCATGGCAGTACTACAGGACAAGCTACATCTTCTGGAAAGAATCCATTCTCCCCAAAGCTTCTGGCAGGTCCACCAGATGTTATCACCGCCTGGGGAAACATTCCATTATCACCTTCCTGCACTCACAAAAGACTGGCAAGCTCCTTTGAATAATCCCATGGGTTTTCCTGCCTCACATTGACTCTGACAATAATCCTTCCTACACCCCCTTCCCCCCCTCTTCCTTTCTCTCTCTCTCTCTCTCTCTCTCTCTCTCTCTCTCTCTCTCTCTCTCTCTCTCTCTCTCTCTCTCTCTCTCTCTACTTGCAGCTAGAAGACAGGGCTTAGGCTGGGCAAAACTCTAAGTGGGAGATTGCTTGCCCCCTGCCCCAACCAGCCAAGGGAATGGTTCTCAGCTATCAATCCCAAATGGTTAACAGTCCAGCCACATTACCTCCATAGAACCAGCACCCCCTTCCTCTATCCTGCCAATCTCTCCCTTTTCCTTTCTTTCTGCCTCCTTCCTTCTTGGCCTTTCCTATCTCATTAAACCTAAGGACATTTCTCTGCTTTCTGGACCTAAGCCACCTTTCTGGGCAGCAGAGGGTTGCCAGCTTAACTGAAGGAAAAAGGGATTCCCCCTTTCTCTCCCCCTTCACCCTCCCTTCTTCTATTCCTATCTTCCATCCACTCTCCTACCATCTCTCTCTCTCTCTCTCTCTTGGGCACGCTTACACGTGTGCCCACCCTGTCTCCTGGCTCTCACACTCTCACATTTGGGGCAAGGGAAGATCAGAACAAGAAGGAAGAAAATGGCAACTTTGCAAGCTGGCAGAGTTGGGAAAGGACTCTTATTCTCATGTTCCTAGTTTCTGAAAACACTCAAATACCCATATGTAATCCTGTAAGAACTCACATTCTTGTGCCTCCAAATTCTTGTATCTTTCAATGTAAGCCTACAATGGCTTGTATCTCTGTGCACTCAAATAATTGTGTTTCCCCAAATGCTTGTGTGTGATCCCAACAACCCTTCCTGCCCCCCCTTGGCCCTGATAATTGCCTTCTCTCACCCACTATTGATTTACTGATTCCCTTCAGTTTACCTGTATCCAAAAACAATGCCACGCTTCTCTGACCTATTATGTTACCCTGGCTGGACACATCAGCATTTGCATAAGCCCTGGCTGCTACCAGGGACCACCCAGAACTGCCCCCAACCAACCCCCAACCCCTTCTGATTGGGTCATTTGAACTGCCCCTGACCAATCTCTGGGATTAAACCCTTTGGTGTTCTGGACATCTTATTAAGGCAGATGTCCACCTGCTGGTTTTATTGGTACCAAATAAAATCAGTATTCCTCTTCTCGGGATCTTTATTGGCTTCTTGTGGGATAGACTTCTGGAAGGGTTGGCGTAGAACTGAGAGCAGTGGTGCTCCCGAGAGAGAGGAGAGTGTGCAGGGATCCCCGTTTCTGTTCCCTCCTCTCCTGGCTGCCTGGCCGCTTGAAGATATCTCAAGACAAAGGCTGTCTATGCGTATCCTGCATCCAAGGCACAGAGGAATTTCAGCAGCAAGGCTTGGTGGGGTATTCTAGAACTCTTTGATATTTTTTTATTTGCATAGAGCATTGACCAAAGGCTGAGCTTGTAAACTGGGGCTGCCAATATAGCTGTATGCCATTTTTTTCCTTTTGAGATCTCAGGGGCAAAATATGAGACCAGCAGGGTGGGTCTTTGTGATGTCAAAGAGGTGGGGCAGCCAAAGGTTAACAGCATCCACAACTGTGGAAATATAGGGCCCTGCCTCTGGGCGAAACCCATCTGGCAGAGTAGTAACATGATGACAGCTGATTGGCGGCGGGAGTGGGGGGGGACAGCACCTTCTTTCTAGGCAGCTGTGCAAGTTGAAACATGAATGTGGCCCTTGCTGTGGCTGACGTCATTCCAGCAGTATCTTACACCCTCCGTGGCCTTATCTACCAAACAAAACATGTGGGGAGCTTATCAGCGCCCTGCAGTTCTCTTGGGATTTATGGAAGGCAGAACACCAAGCACAGGGAATATTTTTTTTTCTGTCTCATGCCAGTGTTCACATGAGCAATGACACTGGTGCGCCGTTCCTTCCTCTTTCTCCAAATGGCACAATCAGCCCAAGTGTGGGCACCACCTGGATCTCACTCCAGGGCTCCCCCACTTGCTTTTTGGTGAGCTGCCACTGACAGTGCTGTGGTGTGTGCTGACACCACATATAATTGTCACTGTGCCAGGAAGCCCTGATGACGACCGGGAGTGAGGGGACCCGGCTTTCAAGCTCCCTCCGACACACCCTTTCTCCTTCGAT
>JAPFRF010000235.1:0-42500 GCA_029282475.1 Phrynocephalus forsythii | reverse complement strand
GACACATTTTATGACATTCTGATGTCGATATCGTGGTGCCGATCCAGGAATGTCACAGAATTGCGGACACAGTTTTCGACATTCCTGGGTGGATATCGAGGCGCCGATCCAGGAATGCCGCGGAATCACGGATACATTTTTCGACATTCCCGGTTCGATATCGAGGCACCGATCCGGGAATGTCGCAAAATTCTGGACACATTTTTCTACTTTCCCAGGTCAATATCGTGGCGCCCGATCCGGGAATGTCGTGGAATTCGGACATATTTTTGACATTCCCATATTTGATATTGAGACGCCCGATCTGGGAATGCCACGGAATTCCGGACACATTTTTCGACATTCCCATGTCGATATCAAGACGCCGATCCGGGAATATCGTGGAATTCCGGACACATTTTATGACATTCCCATGTTGATATTGATGCACCGATCCGGGAATGTCAGGGAATTCCTGACACTTTTTTCGACATTCTCATGTCGATATCGTGACGCCGATCCGGGAATGTTGCGGAATTCAGGACACAGTTTTTGGAATTCCCATGTCGATATCGAGACGCCGATCCGGGAATGTTGCAGAATTCCAGACACATTTTATGACATTCCCATGTCGATATCGAGGCGCCGATCCGGGAATGTCTCGGAATTCCGGAAACATTTTTTGACATTCCCCTGTCAATATTGAGACGCCGATCCGGGAATGTCGTGGAATTCCGGACACATTTTTCGACATTCCCGGGTAGATATCGAGGCGCCGATCTGGGAATGTCGTGGAATCCGGACACAATTTTCGACATTCCCGGGTCGATATCGAGGTGCTGATTCGGGAATGCCGCAGAATTCCGGACTCATTTTTCGACATTCCCTGGTAGATATCGAGGCGCCGATCCGGGAATGTCACAGAATTCTAGACACATTTTTCGACATTCCCATGTCGATATCGAGGCGCCGATCTGTGAACGGCGCGGAATTCCAGACACATTTTATGACATTCTGATGTCGATATCGTGGTGCCGATCCAGGAATGTCACAGAATTGCGGACACAGTTTTCGACATTCCTGGGTGGATATCGAGGCGCCGATCCAGGAATGCCGCGGAATCACGGATACATTTTTCGACATTCCCGGTTCGATATCGAGGCACCGATCCGGGAATGTCGCAAAATTCTGGACACATTTTTCTACATTCCCAGGTCAATATCGAGGCGCCGATCCGGGAATGTCGTGGAATTCCGGACATATTTTTTGACATTCCTCGGTCGATATTGAGACGCCGATCTGGGAATGCCGCGGAATTCCGGACACATTTTTCGACATTCCCATGTCGATATCAAGGCGCCGATCCGGGAATGTTGTGGAATTCCGGACACATTTTATGACATTCCCATGTTGATATGGAGGCACCGATCCGGGAATGTCAGGGAATTCCTGACACTTTTTTCGACATTCTCATGTCGATATCGTGACGCCGATCCGGGAATGTTGCGGAATTCAGGACACAGATTTCGGAATTCCCATGTCGATATCGAGATGCCGATCTGGGAATGTCGCAGAATTCCAGACACATTTTACGACATTCCCATGTCGATATCGAGGCACCGATCTGGGAATGTCGCGGAATTCCGGAAACATTTTTTGACATTCCCATGTCAATATTGAGACGCCGATCCGGGAATGTCATGGAATTCCGGACACATTTTTCGGCATTTCCATGTCGATATCGAGACGCCGATCCGGGAATGTTGTGGAATTCCACACACATTTTATGACATTCCCATGTCAATATCGAGGTGCCGATCTGGGAATGTCGCGGAATCTGGACACATTTTTCGACATTCCCGGGTCGATATCGAGGTGCTGATTCGGGAATACCGCAGAATTCCAGACACATTTTTCGACATTCCCTGGTGGATATCGAGGTGCCGATCCGGGAATGCCGCGGAATTCCAGACTCATTTTTCGACATTCCAGGGTAGATATCAAGGCGCCGATCTGGGAATGTTGCGGAATCCGGACACATTTTTTGACATTCCTGGGTCGATATCGAGGGGCTGATTCGGGAATGCCGCAGAATTCCGGACACATTTTCCGGCATTCCCATGTCGATATCGAGACGCCGATCCGGGAATGTTGCAGAATTCCAGACACATTTTATGACATTCCCATATCAATATCGAGGCGCCGATCTGGGAATGTCGCGGAATGCGGACACATTTTTTGACATTTCCTGGTCGATATCGAGGCACTGATTCGGGAATGCCACAGAATTCCGGACACATTTTTCGACATTCCCTGGTGGATATCGAGGTGCCGATCCGGGAATGCCGCGGAATTCCGGACTCATTTTTCGACATTCCCAGGTAGATATCGAGGCGCTGATCCGGGAATGTCACAGAATTCTAGATACATTTTTCGACATTCCCGGGTGGATATCGAGGCGCCGATATGGGAATGGTGCGGAATTCTGGGCACATTTTATGACATTCTGATGTCGATATCGTGGTGCCAATCCAGGAATGTCACAGAATTGCGGACACAGTTTTCGACATTCCTGGGTGGATATCGAAGTGCCAATCCGGGAATGCCGTGGAATCCAGGATACATTTTTCGATATTCCCGGTTCGATATCGGTGGGGCGATCCGGGAATGTCGCGAAATTCTGGACACATTTTTCTACATTCCCAGGTCAATATCGAGGCGCCGATCCAGGAATGTCGCGGAATTCCGGACATATTTTTTGACATTCCTGGGTCGATATTGAGACGCCGATCTGGGAATGCCGCGGAATTCCGGACACATTTTTCGACATTCCCATGTCGATATCAAGGCGCGGATCTGGGAATGTCGTGGAATTCCGGACACATTTTATGACATTCCCATGACATTCCCATGATAGTTAGAGTATTCTATCATCCACCAGATCAAAAACTTGAGGGGGACATTGAAATGAAGAGAGAAATCATGGAGGTGGCTAAGAGGCATAGGATAGTAATCATGGGGGATTTTAATTATCCCCACATTGACTGGGCCAATGCGAGCTCTGGGCAAGAAAGAGAAACTGGGTTTCTCGACTTGCTGAATGACTGTGCCTTAGAGCAACTTGTCATGGAGCCCACCCGAGAACAGGCAACTCTAGATCTAATATTGTGTGATACTCAGGAGCTCGTCAGGGATATGAATATCACTGAGCCTCTGGGGAACAGTGACCATGCTGCAATTACCTTTGCCATGCATGTCGGAGGAAGAGTGTCAACCAAATCAGACATAAAAACCCTTGATTTTTCGAAGGGCAAACTTCCCTCAGATGAGGAAACTAGTTAGAGAGAAACTGAAGGGGAGGGTTAGAAGAATCCAATCTCTTCAGAGTGCATGGAGCCTGTTTAAAACAACAATAATAGAGGCCCAGCACAAGTGCATACACAAAGAAAGAAGAGCTCATTTAAGTCCAAGAGGACACCGGCATGGTTAACGGAGTGGAGTTAGAGAGGCTCTAAAGCACAAGGAGAGGTCCTTCTGTAAATGGAAATCCTCCCCAAATGAGGAAAATAAAAAGGAACACAAACTCTGGCAAAAGAAATGTAAAAAGATGATAAGGGAGGCAAAGAAAGACTTTGAGGAACACATGGCTAGCAATATAAAGGGTAATAATAAAAGCTTCTTTAAATATGTTAGAAGTAGAAAACCTGCCAGAGAACCAATTGGGCCTCTGGATGGTGAGGGAGGAAAAGGGGAGGTTAAGGAGGACTTGGACATTGCAGAGAATATTGAACGAGTTCTTTGCGTCTGTCTTCACAACAGAGGACCTTGAGCGGATTCCGCTGCCTGAGCCGCCCCTCTTGACTAAAGAATTAAATCAAATACAGGTTAAAAGAGAGGAGGTTTTAGGACTAATTGATAAATTGAGGATTAACACGTCACCGGGCCCAGATGGCATCCACCCAAGGGTTATTAGGGAACTGAGAAATGAAATTGCAGAACTCTTAACGGTTATATGCAACTTGTCTCTTAAAACGGCCACAGTGCCGGAGGACTGGAGGATAGCAGATGTCACACCAATTTTTAAAAAAGGAAGGAGGGGGGACCCAGGAAACTACAGGCCGGTTAGCCTTACTTCTGTCCCAGGGAAGATGGTGGAAGGCCTCATCCAAGAGAAAATCTTAAAACACATAAAAGAACAAACCTTGCTGAGAGAAAATCAGCATGGCTTCTGTAAGGGTAAATCTTGTCTTACAAACCTTTTAGAATTTTTTGAAAAGGTCAACAGGCACGTGGATTTGGGTGAACCGGTGGATATAGTCTATCTGGATTTTCAAAAGGCTTTTGACACAGTCCCTCACCAAAGGCTGCTGAGAAAATTGCATAGTCAGGGGATTAGAGGGCAGGTCCTCTTATGGATTGAGAACTGGTTGAGATCCCGGAAACAAAGAGTAGGTGTCAATGGGAAATTTTCACAATGGAGAGAAGTGAAAAGCGGTGTGCCCCAGGGCTCGGTCCTGGGACCGGTGCTTTTCAATCTGTTCATAAATGACCTGGAGACAGGGATAAACAGTGAGGTGGCCAAGTTTGCAGATGACACAAAACTTTTCCGTGTGGTAAAAACCAGAGAAGATTGTGAAGAGCTCCAGAAGGATCTCTCCAAACTGGGAGAGTGGGCTGAGAAATGACAAATGCGTTTTAATGTAACCAAATGTAAAATAATGCATATTGGGGCAAAAAAATCCAAACTTCATCTATCAACTCATGGGCTCTGAGTTATCCGTGACGGATCAGGAAAGAGATCTTGGTGTGTTGGTTCACAGCTCCATGAAGGTGTCTCCCCAATGTGTGGCAGCAGTGAAGAAGGCCAATTCCATGCTAGGGATTAGTAAAAAGGGGATTGAAAATAAAACAGCCAACATTATAATGCCATTATACAAAACAATAGTAAGGCCCCACCTGGAGTATTGTGTACAATTCTGGTCACCGCATCTCAAGAAAGACATGGTGGAACTGGAAAAGGTGCAGAAGAGAGCGACTAAAATGATTACTGGGCTGGGGCACCTCCCTTATGAAGAAAGGCTAAAACAATTGGGCCTCTTTAGTCTCGAAAAAAGGCGCTTGAGGGGGGATATGATTGAGACATACAAAATAATGCAGGGTATGAGTCAAGTGGATAGAGGGAAGCTCTTCTCCCTCTCTCAAAATACCAGAACTACGGGACATACACTCAAATTGAGTGCTGGGAGAGTAAGAACTGACAAAAGAAAATATTTTTTCACCCAGCGCGTTGTAAGTCTATGGAACTCCCTGCCACAGGATGTGGTGATGGCATCTGGCCTGGATGCCTTTAAAAGGGGATTGGACAGATTCCTAGAAGAAAAGTCCATCACGGGTTACAAACCATGATGGACATGCGTAATCTCTAGGCTTTAAACCAGGGTACTTCAAGGGCCAGATGCAGGGGAGTGGTATCAGGAGACAGATATCTAGTCTCATGCGCTCCCAAACGCATCTGGTGGGGCCGCTGTGAGATACAGGAAGCTGGACTAGATGGGCCTTTGGCCTGATCCAGCATGGCTCTTCTTATGTTCTTATGTTCTTATGTTGATATCGAGGCACCGATCCGGGAATGTCAGGGAATTCCAGACACTTTTTTCGACATTCTCATGTCGATATCGTGACGCCGATCCGGGAATGTTGCGGAATTCAGGACACAGTTTTCGGAATTCCCATGTCGATATCGAGACGCCGATCCGGGAATGTTGCGGAATTCCGGAAACATTTTTTGACATTCCCCTGTCAATATTGAGACGCCGATCCGGGAATGTCATGGAATTCCGGACACATTTTTCGACATTCCCGGGTAGATATCGAGGCGCCGATCTGGGAATGTCGTGGAATCCGGACACAATTTTCGACATTCCCGGGTCGATATTGAGGTGCTGATTCGGGAATGCCGCAGAATTCCGGACTCATTTTTCGACATTCCCGGGTAGATATCGAGGCGCCGATCCGGGAATGTCACAGAATTCTAGACACATTTTTTGACATTCCCATGTCGATATCGAGGCGCCGATCCGGGAACGGCGCGGAATCCCGGACTCATTTTATGACATTCTGATGTCGATATCGTGGTGCCGGTCCAGGAATGTAACAGAATTGCGGACACAGTTTTCAATATTCCTGGGTGGATATCGAGGCGCCGATCCGGGAACGGCGCGGAATCCCGGACTCATTTTATGACATTCTGATGTCGATATCGTGGTGCCGGTCCAGGAATGTAACAGAATTGCGGACACATTTTTCTACATTCACAGGTCAATATCGAGGCGCCGATCCGGGAATATCGCGGAATTCCGGATATATTTTTTGACATTCCTGGGTCGATATTGAGATGCCGATCTGGGAATGCAGTGGAATTACGGACACATTTTTCGACATCTCCATGTCGATATCGACGCGCCGATCAGGGAATGTCATGGAATTCCGGACACATTTTATGACATTCCCATGTTGATATCGAGGCACTGATTCGGGAATGCCGCAGAATTCCGGACTCATTTTTCGACATTCCCAGGTAGATATTGAGGCGCTGCTCCGGGAATGTCACAGAATTCTAGATACATTTTTCGACATTCCCGGGTGGATATCGAGGCGCCGATACGGGAATGGTGCGGAATTCTGGGCACATTTTATGACATTCTGATGTCGATATCATGGTGCCAATCCAGGAATGTCACAGAATTGCGGACACAGTTTTCGACATTCCTGGGTGGATATCGAAGCGCCGATCCGGGAATGCCGCGGAATCCAGGATACATTTTTCGACATTCCCGGTTCGATATCGGGGGGGGGGCGATCCGGGAATGTCGCGAAATTCTGGACACATTTTTCTACATTCCCAGGTCAATATTGAGACGCCGATCCGGGAATGTCATGAAATTCCGGACACATTTTTCGGCATTTCCATGTCGATATCGAGACGCCGATCCGGGAATGTTGCGGAATTCCACACACATTTTATGACATTCCCATGTCAATATCGAGGTGCCGATCTGGGAATGTCGCTGAATCTGGACACATTTTTCGACATTCCCGGGTCGATATCGAGGTGCTGATTCGGGAATGCCGCAGAATTCCGGACACATTTTTCGACATTCCCGGGTAGATATCGAGGCGCCGATCTGGGAATGTCGTGGAATCCGGACACAATTTTCGACATTCCCGGGTCGATATTGAGGTGCTGATTCGGGAATGCCGCAGAATTCCGGACTCATTTTTCGACATTCCCGGGTAGATATCGAGGCGCCGATCCGGGAATGTCACAGAATTCTAGACACATTTTTTGACATTCCCATGTCGATATCGAGGCGCTGATCCGGGAACGGCGCGGAATCCCGGACTCATTTTATGACATTCTGATGTCGATATCGTGGTGCCGGTCCAGGAATGTAACAGAATTGCGGACACAGTTTTCAACATTCCTGGGTGGATATCGAGGCGCCGATCCGGGAATGCCGCGGAATCCCGGATACATTTTTCGACATTCACAGGTCAATATCGAGGCGCCGATCCGGGAATATCGCGGAATTCCGGATATATTTTTTGACATTCCTGGGTCGATATTGAGATGCCGATCTGGGAATGCAGTGGAATTACGGACACATTTTTCGACATTTCCATGTCGATATCGACGCGCCGATCAGGGAATGTCATGGAATTCCGGACACATTTTATGACATTCCCATGTTGATATCGAGGCACTGATTCGGGAATGCCGCAGAATTCCAGACACATTTTTCGACATTCCCTGGTGGATATCGAGGTGCCGATCCGGGAATGCCGCGGAATTCCGGACTCATTTTTCGACATTCCCAGGTAGATATCGAGGCGCTGATCCGGGAATGTCACAGAATTCTAGATACATTTTTCGACATTCCCGGGTGGATATCGAGGCGCTGATACGGGAATGGTGCGGAATTCTGGGCACATTTTATGACATTCTGATGTCGATATCATGGTGCCAATCCAGGAATGTCACAGAATTGAGGACACAGTTTTCGACATTCCTGGGTGGATATCGAAGCGCCGATCCGGGAATGCCGCGGAATCCAGGATACATTTTTCGACATTCCCGGTTCAATATCGGGGGGGCGATCCGGGAATGTCGCGAAATTCTGGACACATTTTTCTACATTCCCAGGTCAATATCGAGGCGCCGATCCGGGAATGTCGCGGAATTCCGGACATATTTTTTGACATTCCTGGGTTGATATTGAGACGCCGATCTGGGAATGCCGCGGAATTCCGGACACATTTTTCGACATTCCCATTTTGATATCGAGGCACCGATCCGGGAATGTCAGGGAATTCCAGACACTTTTTTCGACATTCTCATGTCGATATCGTGACGCCGATCCGGGAAGGTTGCGGAATTCAGGACACAGTTTTCGGAATTCCCATGTCGATATCGAGACGCCGATCCGGGAATGTCGCAGTATTCCAGACACATTTTACGACATTCCCATGTTGATATTGAAGTGCCGATCCGGGAATGTCGCGGAATTCCGGAAACATTTTTTGACATTCCCATGTCAATATTGAGACGCCGATCCGGGAATGTCATGGAATTCCGGACACATTTTTCGGCATTTCCATGTCGATATCGAGACGCCGATCCGGGAATGTTGCCGAATTCCACACACATTTTATGACATTCCCATGTCAATATTGAGGTGCCGATCTGGGAATGTCGCTGAATCTGGACACATTTTTCGACATTCCCGGGTCGATATCTAGGTGCTGATTCGCGAATGCCGCAGAATCCCGGACACATTTTTTGACATTCCCTGGTGGATATCGAGGTGCCGATCCGGGAATTTCGCGGAATCCGGACACATTTTTCGACATTCCTGGGTTGATATCGAGGTGCTGATTCGGGAATGCCGCAGAATTCCGGACACATTTTTCGACATTCCCTGGTGGATATCGAGGTGCCGATCCGGGAATTTCGCGGAATCCGGACACAGTTTTCGACATTCCTGGGTGAATATCGAGTCGCCCATCCGGGAATGCCGCGGAATCCCGGATACATTTTTCGACATTCCCATGTCGATATCGAGACGCCGATCCGGGAATGTCGCAGAATTCCAGACACCTTTTATGACATTCCCATGTCGATATCGAGGCGCCGATCCTGGAATGTTGCGGAATTCCGGAAACATTTTTTGACATTCCCATGTCAATATTGAGATGCCGATCCAGGAATGTCATGGAATTCCGGACACATTTTTCGACATTCCCGGGTAGATATCGAGGCGCCGCTCTGGGAATGTCGTGGAATCCGGACACAATTTTCGACATTCCCGGGTCGATATCGAGGTGCCGATTTGGGAATGCCGCAGAATTCCGGACTCATTTTTCGACATTCCCGGGTAGATATCGAGGCACCGATCCGGGAATGTCGCTAAATTCTGGACACATTTTTCTACATTCCCAGGTCAATATCGAGGCGCCGATCCGGGAATGTCGTGGAATTCCGGACATATTTTTTGATATTCCTGGGTCGATATTGAGACGCCGATCTGGGAATGCCGCGGAATTCCGGACACATTTTTCGACATTCCCATGTCGATATCAAGGCGCCGATCTGGGAATGTCGTGGAATTCCGGACACATTTTATGACATTCCCATGACATTCCCATGATAGTTAGAGTATTCTATTGTCCACCAGATCAAAAACTTGAGGGGGACCTTGAAATGAAGAGAGAAATCATGGAGGTGGCTAAGAGGGATAGGATAGTAATCATGGGGGACTTTAATTATCCCCACATTGACTGGGCCAATGCGAGCTCTGGGCAAGAAAGAGAAACTGGGTTTCTCGACTTGCTGAATGACTGTGCCTTAGAGCAACTTGTCATGGAGCCCACCCGAGAACAGGCAACTCTAGATCTAATATTGTGTGATACTCAGGAGCTCGTCAGGGATATGAATGTCACTGAGCCTCTGGGGAACAGTGACCATGCTGCAATTACCTTTGCCATGCATGTCGGAGGAAGAGTGTCAACCAAATCAGACATAAAAACCCTTGATTTTCGAAGGGCAAACTTCCCTCAGATGAGGAAACTAGTTAGAGAGAAACTGAAGGGGAGGGTTAGAAGAATCCAATCTCTTCAGAGTGCATGGAGCCTGTTTAAAACAACAATAATAGAGGCCCAGCACAAGTGCATACCACAAAGAAAGAAGAGCTCATTTAAGTCCAAGAGGACACCGGCATGGTTAACGAATGGAGTTAGAGAGGCTCTAAAGCACAAGGAGAGGTCCTTCTGTAAATGGAAATCCTCCCAAATGAGGAAAATAAAAAGGAACACAAACTCTGGCAAAAGAAATGTAAAAAGATGATAAGGGAGGCAAAGAAAGACTTTGAGGAATGCATGGCTAGCAATATAAAGGGTAATAATAAAAGCTTCTTTAAATATGTTAGAAGTAGAAAACCTGCCAGAGAACCAATTGGGCCTCTGGATGGTGAGGGAGGAAAAGGGGAGGTTAAGGAGGACTTGGACATTGCAGAGAAATTGAACGAGTTCTTTGCGTCTGTCTTCACGACAGAGGACCTTGAGCGGATTCCGCTGCCTGAGCCGCCCCTCTTGACTAAAGAATTAAATCAAATACAGGTTAAAAGAGAGGAGGTTTTAGGACTAATTGATAAATTGAGGATTAACACGTCACCGGGCCCAGATGGCATCCACCCAAGGGTTATTAGGGAACTGAGAAATGAAATTGCAGAACTCTTAACGGTTATATGCAACTTGTCTCTTAAAACGCCACAGTGCCGGAGGACTGGAGGATAGCAGATGTCACACCAATTTTTAAAAAAGGAAGGAGGGGGACCCAGGAAACTACAGGCCACAGCCTTACTTCTGTCCCAGGGAAGATGGTGGAAGGCCTCATCCAAGAGAAAATCTTAAAACACATAAAAGAACAAACCTTGCTGAGAGAAAATCAGCATGGCTTCTGTAAGGGTAAATCTTGTCTTACAAACCTTTAGAATTTTTGAAAAGGTCAACAGGCACGTGGATTTGGGTGAACCGGTGGATATAGTCTATCTGGATTTTCAAAAGGCTTTTGACACAGTCCCTCACCAAAGGCTGCTGAGAAAATTGCATAGTCAGGGGATTAGAGGGCAGGTCCTCTTATGGATTGAGAACTGGTTGAGATCCCGAAACAAAGAGTAGGTGTCAATGGGAAATTTTCACAATGGAGAGAAGTGAAAAGCGGTGTGCCCAGGGCTCGGTCCTGGGACCGGTGCTTTTCAATCTGTTCATAAATGACCTGGAGACAGGGATAAACAGTGAGGTGGCCAAGTTTGCAGATGACACAAAACTTTTCCGTGTGGTAAAAACCAGAGAAGATTGTGAAGAGCTCCAGAAGGATCTCTCCAAACTGGGAGAGTGGGCTGAGAAATGACAAATGCGTTTTAATGTAACCAAATGTAAAATAATGCATATTGGGGCAAAAATCCAAACTTCATCTATCAACTCATGGGCTCTGAGTTATCCGTGACGGATCAGGAAAGAGATCTTGGTGTGTTGGTTCACAGCTCCATGAAGGTGTCTCCCAATGTGTGGCAGCAGTGAAGAAGGCCAATTCCATGCTAGGGATTAGTAAAAAGGGGATTGAAAATAAAACAGCCAACATTATAATGCCATTATACAAAACAATAGTAAGGCCCCACCTGGAGTATTGTGTACAATTCTGGTCACCGCATCTCAAGAAAGACATGGTGGAACTGGAAAAGGTGCAGAAGAGAGCGACTAAAATGATTACTGGGCTGGGGCACCTCCTTTATGAAGAAAGGCTAAAACAATTGGGCCTCTTTAGTCTCGAAAAAGGCGCTTGAGGGGGATATGATTGAGACATACAAAATAATGCAGGGTATGAGTCAAGTGGATAGAGGGAAGCTCTTCTCCCTCTCTCAAAATACCAGAACTACGGGACATACACTCAAATTGAGTGCTGGGAGAGTAAGAACTGACAAAAGAAAATATTTTTTCACCCAGCGCGTTGTAAGTCTATGGAACTCCCTGCCACAGGATGTGGTGATGGCATCTGGCCTGGATGCCTTTAAAAGGGGATTGGACAGATTCCTAGAAGAAAAGTCCATCACGGGTTACAAACCATGATGGACATGCGTAATCTCTAGGCTTTAAACCAGGGTACTTCAAGGGCCAGATGCAGGGGAGTGGTATCAGGAGACAGATATCTAGTCTCATGCGCTCCCAAACGCATCTGGTGGGGCCGCTGAGATACAGGAAGCTGGACTAGATGGGCCTTTGGCCTGATCCAGCATGGCTCTTCTTATGTTCTTATGTTCTTATGTTGATATCGAGGCACCGATCCGGGAATGTCAGGGAATTCCAGACACTTTTTTCGACATTCTCATGTCGATATCGTGACGCCGATCCGGGAATGTTGCGAATTCAGGACACATTTTCGAATTCCCATGTCGATATCGAGACGCTGAATCCGGGAATGTTGCGGAATTCGGAAACATTTTTGACATTCCCCTGTCAATATTGAGACGCCGATCCGGGAATGTCATGGAATTCCGGACACATTTTTCGACATTCCCGGGTAGATATCGAGGCGCCGATCTGGGAATGTCGTGGAATCCGGACACATTTTTCGACATTCCCGGGTCGATATTGAGGTGCTGATTCGGGAATGCCGCAGAATTCCGGACTCATTTTTCGACATTCCCGGGTAGATATCGAGGCGCCGATCCGGGAATGTCACAGAATTCTAGACACATTTTTCGACATTCCCATGTCGATATCGAGGCGCCCGATCCGGGAACGGCGCGGAATTCGGACACATTTTATGACATTCTGATGTCGATATCGTGGTGCCGATCCAGGAATGTAACAGAATTCGGACACAGTTTTCAATATTCCTGGGTGGATATCGAGGCGCCGATCCGGGAACGCGCAGAATTCCCGGACTCATTTTATGACATTCTGATGTCGATATCGAGGCGCCGATCCAGGAATGTAACAGAATTCTGGACACATTTTTCTACATTCCAGGTCAATATCGAGGCGCCCGATCCGGGAATGTCGCGGAATTCGGATATATTTTTGACATTCCTGGGTCGATATTGAGATGCCGATCTGGGAATGCAGTGGATTTACGGACACATTTTTCGACATTCCCATGTCGATATCGACGCGCCCGATCCGGGAATGTCATGGAATTCGGACACATTTTATGACATTCCCATGTTGATATCGAGGCACTGATCCGGGAATGCCGCAGAATTCGGACTCATTTTTCGACATTCCCAGGTAGATATTGAGGCGCTGATCCGGGAATGTCACAGAATTCTAGATACATTTTTCGACATTCCCGGTGGATATCGAGGCGCCGATCCGGGAATGGTGCGGAATTCTGGACACATTTTATGACATTCTGATGTCGATATCATGGTGCCAATCCAGGAATGTCACAGAATTCGGACACATTTTTCGACATTCCTGGGTGGATATCGAGATGCCGATCCGGGAATGCCGCGGAATCCAGGATACATTTTTCGACATTCCCATGTCGATATCGGGGCGCCGATCTGGGAATGTCGCGAAATTCTGGACACATTTTTCTACATTCCCAGGTCAATATTGAGACGCCGATCCGGGAATGTCATGAAATTCCGGACACATTTTTCGGCATTTCCATGTCGATATCGAGACGCCGATCCGGGAATGTTGCGGAATTCCACACACATTTTATGACATTCCCATGTCAATATCGAGGTGCCGATCTGGGAATGTCGCTGAATCTGGACACATTTTTCGACATTTCCATGTCGATATCGAGGTGCTGATTCGGGAATGCCGCAGAATTCGGACACATTTTTGACATTCCCATGGTGGATATCGAGGCGCCGATCCGGGGAATGTCGTGGAATTCCGGACACATTTTTCGACATTCCATGTCGATATCGAGGTGCTGATTCAGGAATGCTGCAGAATTCCGGACATATTTTTGACATTCCCTGGTGGATATCGAGGTACCGATCCGGGAATGTCGCGGAATCCGGACCCATTTTTCGACATTCCCGGGTAGATATCAAGGCGCCGATCTGGGAATGTCGGGGAATCCGGACACATATTTCGACATTCCTGGGGCGATATCGAGGTGCTGATTCGGGAATGCCGCAGAATTCCGGACACATTTTTCGACATTCCTGGGGTGATATCGAGGTGCTGATTCGGGAATGCCGTGGAATTCCGGACACATTTTCCGGCATTCCCATGTCGATATCCAGACGCCGATCCGGGAATGTTGCAGAATTCCAGACACATTTTATGACATTCCCATGTCAATATCGAGGCGCTGATCTGGGAATGTCGCGGAATGCGGACACATTTTTTGACATTCCCTGGTCGATATCGAGGTGCTGATTCAGGAATGCCGCAGAATTCCGGACACATTTTTCGACATTCCCTGGTGGATATCGAGGCGCCGATCCGGGAATGTCGCGGAATTCCAGAAACATTTTATGACATTCGGATGTCGATATCGTGGCGCCGATCCAGGAATGTCACAGAATTTCGGACACAGTTTTCGACATTCCTGGGTGGATATCGAGCGCCCATCCAGGAATGCCGCGGAATTTCGGATACATTTTTGTGATTCCCGGTCAATATCGAGGCGCCGATCCGGGAATGTCTGCGAAATTTCTGGACACATTTTTTTACATTCCCAGGTCAATATCGAGCGCCGATCCGGGAATGTCGTGGAATTCTGGATATATTTTTGACATTCCTGGGTGGATATTGAGATGCCGATCTGGGAATGCCGCGGAATTCCGGACACATTTTTGACATTTCCATGTCCATATCGAGATACAGATCCAGGAATGTCGGAATTCCAGACACATTTTTGACATTCCAGGATCGATATCGAGGCCCCAATCCGGGAATTTCACGGAACTCCGGATGCATTTTTTATGACATTCCCATGGTGGCGCGAGGCGCCCGATCCGGGAATGCCGCGAACTCGACACAGTTTTTTTCCGACATTCCAGGGTCGATATTAAGGCGCTGATCCGGGAATGTCGCTGAAATTCCAGACCATTTTTTCCCGACATTCCCATGGTCGATATCGAGGCGCCGATCCGGGAACGCCACGGAATTCCGGACAAATTTTTCCACATTCCTGGGTGGATATCAAGGCGCCGATACGGGAATGCCGCGGAATTCCAGACACATTTTTCGGCATTCAAATGTTGATATCGAGGCGCCGATCCGGGAATGTCACAGAATTCTAAACACATTTTTTGACATTCCCATGTCGATATCGAGGCGCCGATCCGGGAACGGCGCGGAATTCCAGACACATTTTATGACATTCTGATGTCGATATCGTGGTGCCGATCCAGGAATGTAACAGAATTGCGGACACAGTTTTCAACATTCCTGGGTGGATATCGAGGCGCCGATCCGAGAATGCCGCGGAATCCCGGATACATTTTTCGACATTCCCGGGTCGATATCGAGGCACCGATCCGGGAATGTCGCTAAATTCTGGACACATATTTCTACATTCCAAGTTCAATATCGAGGCACCGATCCGTGAATGTCGTGGAATTCCGGATATATTTTTTGACATTCCTGGGTCGATATTGAGATGCCGATCTGGGAATGCCGTGGAATTACGGACACATTTTTCGACATTTCCATGTCGATATCGAGGCGCCGATCCGGGAATGTCGTGGAATTCCGGACATATTTTTTGACATTCCTGGGTCAATATTGAGACGCCGATCTGGGAATGCCGTGGAATTCCGGACACATTTTTCGACATTCCCATGTCGATATAAAGGCGCCGATCCGGGAATGTCGTGGAATTCCGGACACATTTTATGACATTCCCATGTTGATATAGAGGCACCGATCCGGGAATGTCACGGAATTCCGGACACATTTTTCGACATTTCCATGTCGATATCGAGGCGCCGATCCGGGAATGTCGCGGAATTCCGGACACATTTTATGACATTCCCATGTTGATATCGAGGCACTGATCCAGGAATGTCACGGAATTCCGAAACGTTTTTCGACATTCTCATGTCGATATCATGACGCCAATCCAGGAATGTTGCGGAATTCAGGACACAGTTTTCGGAATTCCCATGTCAATATCGAGACGCCGATCCGGGAATGTCGCAGAATTCCAGACACATTTTATGACATTCCCATGTCGATATCGAGGCGCCGATCCGGGAATGTCGCGGAATCCGGACACAGTTTTCAACATTCCCGGGTCGATATTGAGGCGCTGATCCGGGAATGTCGCGAAATTCCAGACACATTTTTTGACATTCCCATGTCGATATCGAGGCGCCGATCCGGGAATGTCGTGGAATTCCGGACACATTTTATGACATTCCCATGTCGATATCGAGGCGCCGATCTGGGAATGTCGCAGAATTCTGGACACATTTTATGACATTCCCATGTCGATATCGAGGCACCTATTCGGGAATGCCGCGGAATTCCGGACACATTTTTCCACATTCCTGGGTGGACATCGAGGCGCCGATCCGGGAACGGCGCGGAATCCCGGACTCATTTTTCGACCTTCCCAGGTGGATATCGAGGCGTCGATCCGGGAACGCCACAGAATTCCGGACACATTTTTCGACATTCCCATGTCGATATCGAGGCGCCGATCCAGGAATGTTGTGGAATTCCGGTCCCCTTTTTCCACATTCCCATGTCGAAATTGAGGCGCCGATCCAGGAATGTTGCGGAATTTCGGACATATTTTTTGTGATTCCCGGGTAGATATCGAGGCGCCGATCATGGTACGCTGCGTAGTTCAAGACACATTTTTCGACATTCCCGGGTGGATATCGAGGCGCCGATCCGGGAACATCACGGAATTCTGGACAAATTTTTCCACATTCCTGGGTGGATATCAAGGCGCCGATACGGGAATGCCGCGGAATTCCGGACACATTTTTTGACATTCCCATGTCGATATCGAGATACAGATCCAGGGGAATTCCAGACACATTTGACCTTCCAGGATCGGCGCCGGGGCCCCAATTCGGAGACGCCGCGGAACTCCGGACGCGTTTTTTTCCGACCTTCCAGGGTCGGTGCCGGGGCCCCGATCCGGGGACGCCGCGGAACTCCGGACCCGTTTTTTCCCGACCTTCCCGGGACGGCGCCGCGGCCCCGATCAGGGAACGCCACGGAATTCCGGACGCGTTTTTTCTAACGTTCCCGGGTCGTCTCCGGGGTGCCCATCCGGGGACGCCGCGGAATTCCGGACGCGTTTTTACCCGACCTTCCAGGATCGGCGCCGGGGCCCCAATTCGGAGACGCCGCGGAACTCCGGACGCATTTTTTCCCGACCTTCCATGGTCGGCGCCGGGGCCCCGATCCGGGGACGCCGCGGAACTCCGGACACGTTTTTTCCCGACGTTCCCGGGTCGTCGCCGTGGCCCGCGGAGGTGCCCATCAGTGGACGCCGCGGAATTCCGGAAGAGTTTTTCCCAGACCTTCCCGGGTCGGCGCCGCGGCCCCGATCCGGGAACGCCGCAGAATATCAGACGCGTTTTCCACGACGTTCCCGGTCGGCGCGCCGGCCCGATCAGGGAACGCCACGGAATTCGGACACGTTTTTCCCCGACCTTCCCGGGTCGTCGCCGGGGTGCCCCTCCGGGGACGCCGCGGAATTCTGGATGCGTTTTTTCCCGACCTTCCAGGGTCGGCGCCGTGGCCCCGATTCGGAGACGCTGCGGAATTCCGGACGCGTTTTTTCCCGACTTTTCCAGGTCGGGGCCGTGGCCCCGATCCGGGGACGCCGCAGAATTCCGGACGCGTTTTTTCCCGACCTTTCCGGGTCGGGGCCCCGGCCCCGATCCGGGAATGCCGCGGAATATTGGACGCGTTTTTTCCCGACGTACCAGGGTCGGCGCCGCGGCCCCGATCAGGGAACACCACGGAATTCCGGACACGTTTTTTCTGACGTTCCCGGGTCGTCGACGGGGCGCCCATCCAGGAACGCCACGGAATTCCAGAGGCCTTTTATCCCGACATTCCCGGGTCGGCGCCGGGGCCCCGATCCGGAGACGCGGCGGAATTACGGATGAGTTTTTCCCAGACCTTCCTGGGTCGGCGCCAGGGCCCCGATTCGTGGACGCCGCAGAATTCTGCATGAGTTTTTTCCCGACCTTCCCGGGTCGGCGCCGGGGCCCCGATCCAGGGACGCCGTGGAATTCCAGAAGCCTTTTATCCTGACATTCCCGGGTCGGCACCCGGGCCCAGATCCGGGGACGCCGCGGAATTCTGCATGAGTTTTTCCCGACATTCCCGGGTCGGCGCCGGGGCCCCGATCCAGAGACGCCGTGGAATTCCAGAGGCCTTTTACCCCGACATTCCCGGGTCGGCGCCGGGGCCCAGATCCGGGGGCGCCGCGGAAATTCTGGGCGCTTTTTTCCCGGCGTTCCCGGGTCAGCGCCGGGGCCCGATCCCGAACGCCCGGAACACCGGGCGCGTCTTGTCCCGACATTTCCTGGTCGGCGCCGGGGCCCCGATCCAGGGCGCGCGCAGAATTCCAGAAGCCTTTTATCCCGATATTCCCGGGTCGGTGCCGGGGCCTCTATCCGGGGGCGCGCGTAACTCCGGACCCGTTTTCCGACCTTCCAGGGTCGGTGCGGGCCCCGATCCGGGGGCGCGCGAACTCGGACCCGTTTTTCCCGACCTTCGGGGGCGGCGCCCGCGGCCCGATCAGGGAACGCCACGGAATTCCGGACGCGTTTTTTCTAACGTTCCCGGGTCGTCTCCGGGGTGCCCATCCGGGGACGCCGCGGAATTCCGGACGCGTTTTTACCCGACCTTCCAGGATCGGCGCCGGGGCCCCAATTCGGAGACGCCGCGGAACTCGGACGCATTTTTCCCGACCTTCCATGGTCGGCACCGGGCCCCGATCCGGGAAGCCGGAACTCGGACACGTTTTTTCGACCTTCCAGGGTCGGCGCGCCGACCCGATCCGGGGACGCCGCGGAACTCCGGACACTTTTTTCCCGACGTTCCCGGGTCGTCGCCGTGGCCCGCGGAGGTGCCCATCCGGGGACGCCGCGGAATTCCGGACGAGTTTTTCCCAGACCTTCCCGGGCGGCGCGCGCGGCCCGATCCGGGGCGCGCCGGAATATCGGACGCGTTTTTTCCCGACGTTCCCACGTCGGCGCGCGTCCCGATCCCGGAACGCCCGGGAATTCGGGCCGCGTTTTTCCCGACCTTCCCGGGTCGTCGCGGGCGCCCCCCCGGGGACGCCGCGGGATTCTGGATGCGTTTTTTCCCGACCTTCCAGGGTCAGCGCGAGGCCCCAATTCGGAGACGCTGCGGAACTCCGGACCCGTCTTTTCCCGACATTCCCTGGTCGGCGCCGGGGCCCCGTTCCAGGGACGCCGCGGAATTCCAGAGGCCTTTTATCCCGATATTCCTGGGTGGTGCCGGGGCCCGATCCAGGGGCGCCGCGAAATTCCAGAGGCCTTTATCCCAACATTCCCGGATCGGTGACGGGGCCCCCTATCCGGGGGCGCCGCGAACTCCGGACGCATTTTTCCCGACTTTTCCACGTCGGGGCCGTGGCCCCATCCGGGGGCGCCGGAATTCGGACGCGTTTTTTCCTGACCCTTTCGGGGTCGGGGCCCGGCCCATCCGGGAATGCCGCGGAATATCGGACGCGTTTTTTCCCGACGTACCAGGGTCGGCGCCCGCGGCCCGATCAGGGAACACCACGGAATTCGGACGTGTTTTTCTGGCGTTCCCGGTAAATGCCGAGCGCCCATCCGGGGCGCCGCAGAATTCGGACGCGCGTTTTCCCGACCTTCCAAGGTCGGCGCCGGGTCCCGATCGGAGACGCCGCGAAACTCGGGCGCGTTTTCCCTGACTTTCCATGGTCGGCGCCGGGGCCCCGATCCGGGAACGCCAAGGAATATCGGACGCGTTTTTTCCCGACGTTCCGGGTGGCGCCGCGGCCCGATCAGGAAACGCCACGGAATTCGGGCGCGTCTTTTCCCGACATTCCTGGTCGGCGCCGGGGCCCGTTCCAGGGCGCCCGCGGAATTCCAGAGGCCTTTTATCCCGATATTCCGGGGTGGTGCGGGGCCCGATCCAGGGACGCCGCGAATTCCAGAGGCCTTTTATCCCAACATTCCCGGGTCGGTGCCGGTGCCCCTATCCGGGGGCGCCCTTCGGAACTCCGGGCCAGCGTTTTCCCCGACTTTTTCCAGGTCGGGGCCGTGGCCCGATCCGGGGGCGCCAGCGGAATTCGGACGAAGTTTTTTCCCAACCTTCCCGGTCGGAACCCGGGCCCGATCGGGGGCGCGCGGAATTCGGACGCGTTTTTCTGACGTTCCCGGGTCGTCGCCGGGTGCCCATCCGGGGGCGTCGCGGAATTCGGGCGCAGCGTTTTCCCGACCTTCCAAGGTCGGCGCCGTCCCGATCGGGAGCGCGCGCGGAACTCGCCGCGTTTTCCTGACTTTCCATGGTCGGCGCCGGGGCCCGATCCGGGGACGCCTCGGAATTCCGGACGAGTTTTTCCCCAACCTTCCCGGGTCGGAACCGGGGCCCCGATCCGGGGACGCCGCGGAATTCCGGATGCGTTTTTTCCCGACCATTCCGGGTCGGCGCCGCGGCCCCGATCAGGGAACGCCACGGAATTCGGGCGCGTTTTTGCTGGCGTTCCCGGTCGTCGCCGGGTCCCGATCCGGGAACGCCCGGGAATACGGATGCGTTTTCCCGGCGTTCCCGGTCGGGCGTCGCGGCCCCGATCAGGGAACGCCACGGAATTCCGGACGCGTTTTTTCTGACGTTCCCGGGTCGTCGCCGGGGTGCCCATCTGGGGACGCCGCGGAATTCCGGACGCGTTTTTCCCGACCTTCCAGGGTCGGCGCCGGGGCGCCCATCCAGGGACGCCGCGGAATTCCAGACGTGTTTTTTCCCGACCATTCCGGGTCGGCGCCGGGGCCCCGATCCGGGGACGCCGCGGAACTCCGGACGCGTTTTTTCCGACCGTTCCGGGGACGGCGCGCCGTGGCCCGATCAGGGAACGCCCGCGGAAATTCGGACGCGTTTTGCTGGCGTTCGGGTCGTCGCCGGGGCCCCGATCCGGGAACGCCGCGGAATATCGGACGCGTTTTTCCCGGCGTTCCCGGGTCGGCGTCGCGGCCCCGATCAGGGAACGCCACGGAATTCCGGACGCGTTTTTTCTGACGTTCCCGGGTCGTCGCCGGGTGCCCATCTGGGGGCGCGCGAATTCCCGGACGCGTTTTCCCGACCTTCCAGGGTGGCGCGCCGGGCGCCCATCCAGGGGCGCCAGCGGAATTCCAGGCGTGTTTTTTCCCGACCATTCCGGGTCGGGCGCGGGAACCCGATCCGGGGGCGCGCGCGGAACTCCGACGCGTTTTTTCCCGACCTTCCCAGGTCGGGCGCCGGAAACCCGATCCGGGGCGCGCGCGAAACTCGGACCAGCGTTTTTTCCCGACCTTCCCGGCACGGTACCGCGGCCCGATCAGGGAACGCCCGCGGAATTCGGACACGTTTTTCGCGTTCCCGGTCGTCTCGGGGTGCCCATCCGGGGGCGCGCGGAATTCGGCGCGTTTTTACCCGACCTTCCAGGATCAGTGCGGGGCCCCAATTCGGAGGCGCCGCGGAATTCCAGACGCGTTTTTTCCCGACCATTCCGGGTCGGCACCGAGAGCCCCTATCCGGGGGCGCCGCGGAACTCGGACGCGTTTTTCCCGACCTTCCTAGGTCGGGCGCGAAACCCGATCCGGGGGCGCCGGGAACTCGGACGTTTTTTCCCGGCGTTCCCGGGTCGGCGCCGCCCGCCCGATCAGGGAACGCCACGGAATTCCCGGATGCGTCTTTTCCGACATTCCCTGGTCGGCGCCGGGGCCCGTTCCAGGGCGCGCCCGCGGAATTCCAGAGGCCTTTTATCCCGATATTCCCGGGTCGGTGCCGGGCCCCGATCCAGGGACGCCCGCGAATTCCAGAGGCCTTTTATCCCAACATTCCCGGTCGGTGCGGTGCCCCTATCCGGGGCGCGCGGCACTCGGGACGTTTTCCCGACTTTTCCAGGTCGGGGCCGTGGCCCGATCCGGGGGCGCTGCGGAATTCGGACGAGTTTTCCCCAACCTTCCCGGGTCGGAACCCGGGCCCGATCCGGGGCGCCGCGGAATTCGAGAGGCGTTTTTCCTGACGTTCCCGGGTGGCGCCAGGTGCCCATCCGGGGGCGTCGCGGAATTCGACGCGTTTTCCCGACCTTCCAAGGTGGCGCCGGGGCCCGATCGGAGACGCGCGGAACTCCGGCAGCGTTTTTCCTGACTTTCCATGGTCGGGCGCCGGGGCCCGATCCGGGGGCGCCTCGAAATTCGGACGAAGTTTTCCCCCAACCTTCCGGGTCGGAACCGGGCCCGATCCGGGGGCGCCGCGGAATTCCGGATGCGTTTTTTCCCGACCATTCCGGGTCGGCGCCGCGGCCCCGATCAGGGAACGCCCACGGAATTCGGACGCGTTTTTGCTGGCGTTCCCGGGTGTCGCCGGTCCCGATCCGGGAACGCCGGAGAATACGGATGCGTTTTCCCGGCGTTCCCGGTCGGCGCCGCGGCCCCCATCAGGGGGCGCCCGCGGAATTCGGACGCATTTTTCTGGCGTTCCCGGGTCGTCGCCGGGGTGCCCATCTGGGGACGCCGCGGAATTCCGGACGCGTTTTTTCCCGACCTTCCAGGGTCGGCGCCGGGGCGCCCATCCAGGGACGCCGCGGAATTCCCAGGCGTGTTTTCCCGACCATTCCGGGTTGGCGCCGGAGCCCGATCCGGGGGCGCGCGGAACTCGGGCGCATTTTTTCCGACCGTCCGGGGCGGGCGCCGTGGCCCGATCAGGGAACGCCACGGAATTCGGGGCGCGTTTTGCTGGCGTTCCCGGGTTGTCTCCGGTGCCCATCCGGGGGCGCGCGGAATTCCCGGACGTGTTTTTACCCGACCTTCCAGGATCGGTGCGGGGCCCCAATCGGGAGAGCGCCGGAACTCCGGACCAGCGTTTTTTCCGACCTTCCAGGGTCGGCGGGGAACCCCATCCGGGGGCGCGTGGAACTCGGACACGTTTTTTCGACGTTCCCGGGTAAATCGCGCCGTGGCCAGCGGAGGTGCCAATCCGGGGGCGCTCGCGGAATTCGGAAGAGTTTTCCCAGACCTTCCGGGTTGGCGCCGCGGCCCGATCCGGGGGCGCGCGGAATATCAGGCGCGTTTTTCCCGACTTTTTCCGGGTCGGGGCGGGAGTCCCGATTCGGAGGCGCCCAGCGGAACTCGGATCGTTTTTCCCTGACTTTCCATGGTGGCACGGGGTCCCGATCCCGGGCGCCTCCGAATTCGGACGAGTTTTCCCCAACCTTCCCGGGTGGCGCGCGGGCCCGATCGGGGGCGCCCGCGGAATTCGGATGCGTTTTCCCGACCATTCCGGGTTGGCGCCGCCGCCCTGATCGGGGGCGCCCGCGGAATTCCCGGGCCAGCGTTTTTGCTGGCGTTCCCGGGTAAATCGCCGGGGCCCGATCCGGGGCGCCCGCGGAACTCGGGCGTGTTTTCCGACGTTCCCGGTTGGCGTCGCGGCCCGATCAGGAAGCCCGCCACGGAATTCCCGGACCGCGTTTTTCTGGCGTTCGGTTAGTCGCCGGGGTGCCCATCTGGGGGCGCCCGCGGAATTCGGACGCGTTTTTCCCGACCTTCCAGGGTGGCCCCGTCGCGCCCATCCAGGGGCGCGCGGAATTCCAGGGGCGTTTTTCCCGACCATTCGGGTGGCGCGGGGAGAAGCCCTATCCGGGGCGCGCCGCGGAACTCGGGCCGCGTTTTTCCCGACCTTCCCAGGTCAGCGCCGGGGCCCGATCCGGGGCGCGCGCGGAACACCGGCCAGCGTTTTTCCAGACCTTCCTGGGGCGGCGCGCGGCCCGATCAGGGAACGCACGCGAATTCGGGGCAGCGTTTTTCCGACGTTCCGGGTCGTCTCGGGTGCCCCCATCCGGGGGCGCGCGCGGAATTCGGGCGTTTTTTACCCGACCTTCCAGGATCGGTGCGGGGCCCCCAATTCGGGGGGCGCCGCGGAACTCGGACGCATTTTCCCGACCTTTCATGGGTTGGCGCCGGGCCCGATCCGGGAAGCCGCGGAACTCAGGCAGCGTTTTTCTGACCTTTCAGGGTGGGGCGGGGCCCCGATCTGGGGGCGCCCATGGAACTCGGGACACGTTTTTTCCAGCGTTCCCGGGTGGGTCGCCGGGGCCCCATCTGGGGCGCCGCGGAATTCCGGGCGCGTTTTCCCGACCTTCCAGGGTCAGCGCCGGGCGCCCATCCAGGGGCGCGCCGCGGAATTCCAGGCGTTTTCCCGACCATTCCGGGTCGGCGCCGAGGCCCCTATCCGGGGGCGCCGTGGAACTCTGGGCGCGTTTTCCCGACCTTCCGTTGGTGGCGCCGGGGCCCGATCCGGGGGCGCCCGCGGAACTCGGGCCAGCGTTTTCCAGACTTTCCGGGGCCGGCGCCGCGGCCCGATCGGGAAACGCCCGGAATTCCGGACCGTTTTTTCCAGCGTTCCCGGGTCATCTCCGGGGCCCCATCCGGGGGCTGCGGAATTCGGGATGCGTTTTTACCCGACCTTCCAGGATCGGTGCGGGGCCCCAATTCCAGGCGCGCGCGGAATTCCAGATGCGTTTTTCCCGACCATTCGGGGTCGGCGCCGGGCCCCTATCCGGGGGCGCGCGGAACTCTGGGCGCGTTTTCCCCGACCTTCCTAGGGTCAGCGCCGGGGCCCGATCCGTTGGCGCGCGGAATTCTGCATGCGTTTTCCCGACATTCCAGGGTCGGCGCGGGGCGCCCATCCAGGGGCGCCGTGGAATTCCAGAGGCCTTTTTTCCCGACCATTCCGGGTTGGTGCGGGGCCCAGATCCGGGGATGCCACGGAACTCGGACACGTTTTTCCCGACCATTCCCAGGGTGGCGCCGAACCCCGATCCGGGGGCGCGCGGAACTCGGGCAGCGTTTTCCCGACCTTCCCGGTCAGCTCCGCGGCCCGATCCGGGGCGCCCGCGGAATTCGGGCCGCGTTTTCCCGACGTTTCCGGGTCGTCTCCGGGGCCCCCATCCGGGGGCGCGCGGAACTCGGACGCGTTTTTACCCGACCTTCCAGGATCGGTGCTGGGGCCCTGATCTGGGGGCGCCCGCGGAATTCCAGATGCGTTTTTCCCGACCATTCCGGGTTGGCGCCGGAACCCCTATCCGGGGGCGCGCGGAACTCCGGGCGCGTTTTTTCCCGACATTTCCGGGTCGGGGCGGGGCCCGATCCGGGGGCGCCGCGGAACTCGGGGCCAGCGTTTTTTCCCGACCTTCCGGGCGGCGCGCGCGGCCCGATCAGGAAACGCCATGGAATTCCCGGACGCGTTTTTCTGCGTTCGGGTTGTCTCCGGGGTGCCCATCTGGGGGCGCGCGGAATTCGGACGCGTTTTTACCCGACCTTCCAGGATCGGTGCCGGGCCCCGATCGGAGGCGCCGCGGAACTCCGGGCGCGTTTTCCGACCTTCCATGGTTGGCGCGGGGCCCGATCCGGGGGGCGCTGTGGAAATCCGGACGCGTTTTCCCGACATTCCCGGGTCGGCGCCGGGGCCCGAGTGCCAATCCGGGGGCGCGCGGAATTCGGAAGAGTTTTTTCCAGACATTCCGGGTGGCGCCGGGCCCGATCGGGGGCGCCCGCGGAATATCGGACGTTTTTCCCGACCATTCCAGGTCGGCGCCGGGAGCCCCTATCCGGAGGCGCCGCGGAACTCCGGGCGCGTTTTCCCAACTTTCCCAGGTGGCGCGCGGGGCCCGATCCGGGGACACCTCGGAATTCGGGCGTTTCTTCCCAAACTTTCTGGGTGGCGCCGGGGCCCGATCCGGGGGCGCGCGCGGAATTCCCGGATCGTTTCTTCCCGACCTTTCGGGTTGGCGCCGCCGCCCGATCCGGGGATGCCGTGGAATTCGGACGCGTTTTGCGAACGTTCGGGTGGGGCGGGGCCCGATCTGGGAACGCCCAGCGGAACTCGGACGCGTTTTTTCCCGGCGTTCGAGGTGGCGCCGCGGCCCGATCAGGGAAACGCCACGGAATTCCCGGCAGCGTTTTTCTGACCTTCCCGGGTCGGCGCCGGGTGCCCATCCCGGGGCGCGCGGAAATTCCCGGACGCGTTTTCCCGACCTTCCAGGAGTCGGCGCCGTGACGCCCATCCAGGGCGTCGCGGAACTCCCAGACCAGCGTTTTCCCGACCATTCCATTGGGTGGCGCCGGGGCCCGATCCGGGGGCGCCCGGAACTCGGGCCGCGTTTTTTCCCGACGTTCCAGGGTCGGCGCCGGGGCCCGATCCGGGGGCGCCCGGAACTCGGGCCGCGTTTTCAGACTTTCCAGTTTGGCGCGCGGCCCGATCAGGAGCGCCCGGGAATTCGGACGCGTTTTCTAGCGTTCCCGGCTGTCGTCTCGGGTGCCCATCCGGGGGCGCGCGGCGGAATATCGGACCAGCGTTTTTTCCGACGTTCCAGGAGGATCGGCGTCGCGGCCCGATCGGAGGTCGGCGGAACTCCGGACGTGTTTTTTCTGACGTTCCAGGGTGGTCGCGGGGCCCCATCTGGGGGCGCGCGGAACTCTGACAGCGTTTTCCCGACCTTCCATGAGTGGCGCCGGGGGCCCCGATCCGGGGGCGCCGTGGAAATTCCCGGACAGCGTTTTCCCGACCATTCCGGGTGGGCGCCGGGGCCCCTATCCGGGGGCGCGCAGAACTCCCGAGACGCGTTTTTCCCGACCTTACCAGGTGGCGCCGAGAACCCCGATCCGGGGGCGCGCGGAATTCGGGCCAGCGTTTCTTCCCGACCTTTCCGGGTCGGCGCCGGGCCCCGATCCGGGGGCGCGCGGAATATCGGGCCGCGTTTTCCCGACCTTCCGGGGTCGCCGCGGCCCGATCAGGGAATGCCACGGAATTCCGGTTCGTATTTTCTGACCTTCCTGGGTCATCGCTGGGGCACCCATCCGGGGCGCCGCGGAATTCGGGCGCGTTTTTTCCCGACCTTCCAGGGTCGGCGCCGGGCCCCCGATCAGGAGACGCCGTGGAACTCTGGACGCGTTTTTTCCCGACCTTCCATTGTCGGCGCCGGGGCCCGATCCGGGGCGCCCACGGAACTCCAGATGCGTTTTTCCCGACTTTCCAGGGTGGCGCGGGCCCGATCCGGGGACGCCCGCGGAACTCGGACGTTTTTTTTTGACGTTCCCGGGTTGTCGCCGTGGCCCGATCCGGGGGCGCTGCGGAATTCGGACGAGTTTTCCCGACCTTCCCAGGTCGGTGCGGGCCCGATCCAGGGGCGCCCGGAATTCGGATGAGTTTTTCCCGACCTTCCCGGGTCTGCGCCCGGGCCCGATCCCGGGACACCGTAGAATTCTGGGCCAGCGTTTTCCCGACATTCCCGGGTCAGCGCCGGGGCCCGATCCGTTGGCGCGCGGAATTCTGCATGGCGTTTTTCCCGACATTCCCGGGTCGGCCTGGGCCCGATCCAGGGGCGCCGTGGAATTCCAGAGGCCTTTTATCCCGACATTCCCGGGTCGGCGCCGGGGACCAGATCCGGGGGCGCCACTGAATTCTGGACACTTTTTTCCCGACCATTCTGGGTGGCGCCGGAAACCCCTATCCGGGGGCGCTGCGGAACTCCCGACGTTTTTTCCCGACCTTCCCAGGTCAGCTCCGGGGCCCGATCCGGGGGCGCCACGCGGAATTCGGACGCGTTTCTTCCCGACCTTTCGGGGTGGGCGCGGCCCGATCCGGGGGCGCTGCGGAATTCGGGCGCATTTTTCCCGACCTTTCCGGGTCAGGGCCGGGGCCCCGATCTGGGAAACGCGCGGAATATCCGGACAGCGTTTTCCCGGCGTTCCCAGAGTCGGCACGCGGCCCGATCCCGGGAACGCCCGCGGATTTCCGGGCCGTTTTTTCTGACCTTCCTGGTCGTCGGAGCCGGGCCCCATCCCGGGGGCGCGCGGAATTCGGACGCGTTTTCCCGACCTTCCATGGTGGCGCCGGGCCCGATCAGGAGGCGCCGCGGAACTCCCGGACGCGTTTTTCCCGACCTTCCATTGTCGGCGCCGGGGCCCGATCCGGGGGCGCCCCCACGGAACTCAGGCCAGCGTTTTCCCGCGTTCCCGGGTTGTCGCCGTGGCCCGTTCGGGGAGCAGCTGCGGAATTCGGACGAGTTTTCCCGACCTTCCCAGGTCGGTGCGGGCCCGGATCCAGGGGCGCGCGGAATTCCGGATGAGTTTTTTCGAAGTTCCGGGTCTGCGCCGGGGCCCGATCCGGGGGACACGCGGAATTCCAGAGGCCTTTTATCCCGACATTCCCGAGTTGGCGCGGGGGCCCGATCCGGAGGCGCCGCGGAATTCGGACGAGTTTTTTCCCGACCTTCCCAGGTCGGTGCGGGAACCCGATCGGAGGCGCCCGCGGAACCCCGGACGTTTTTTCCCGAACTTCCATGGTTGGCGCCGGGGCCCGATCCGGGAAGCGCTGCGGAAATCCAGACAGCGTTTTCCCGACATTCCGGGTGGCGCCGGGGCCCGATCGGGGGCGCCACAAAAATTCGGACGCGTTTCTTCCCGACATTCCCGGGTGGCGCCGGGGCCCGATCCGGGGGCGCGCGGAAATTCGGGCCGCGTTTTCCCGACCATTCCGGGTGGCGCGGGGCCCGATCCGGGAAGCGCGGGGAATTCGGACGAGTTTTTCCCGACCTTCCCGGGTCGGTGCGGCCCGATCCAGGGATGCGGCGGAATTCGGATGAGTTTTTCCCGACGTTCCCGGGTCTGCGCCCGGGCCCTGATCGGGGGCGCACCGCGGAATTCTGGGCCAGCGTTTTCCCCGACATTCCCGGGTCAGCGCCCGGGGCCCGATCGATGGCGCGCGGAATTCTGCATGAGTTTTCCCGACATTCCCGGGTCGGCGCTGGGGCCTCGATCCAGGGGCGCCGTGGAATTCCAGAGGCCTATTATCCCGACATTCCGGGTCTGCGCCGGGCCCAGATCCGGTGGCGCCCGCGGAAATTCGGACGCTTTTTCCCCGGCGTTCCCGGGTCGTCGGGGGGGCCCAGATCCAGGGCGCCGTGGAATTCCAGAGCTTTTATCCCAACATTCCCGGGGCGGCGCCGGGGCCCAGATCGGGGGGGCCTTCGCGAATTCCGGGCGCTTTTTTTCCGGCGTTCCGGGTGGGGGCGAGGCCCGATCCGGGAGGCGCTGCAGAACTCGGGCCAGCGTCTTTTCCCGACATTCCCGGGTCGGCGCCGGGGCCCCGATCCAGGGGCGCCCACGGAATTCCAGACGCGTTTTCCCAGCGTTCCCGGGTCGGTGCGGGGCCCGATCCCGGGGGCGCGCGGAAATTCGGGGCTTTTTTTCCAGCGTTCCCGGGTCGGCGCCGCGGCCCGATCCGGGAGCGCGCGCGGAATATCAGGCGCGTTTCTTCCCGACCTTTCCGGGTGGCGCCGGGCCCGATCCCGGGGGCGCCCCGCGGAATTCGGGGCCAGCGTTTTCCCGGCGTTCCGGGTCCGCGCGCGGCCCGATCAGGGAATGCCAGCGGAATTCGGGCCAGCGCGTTTTCTGACCTTCCTGGAGTGAGACGTCGCTGGGGGCGCCCATCCGGGGGCGCGCGGACTTCTGGACGCGTTTTCCCAACCTTCCAGGAGTCGGTTCGGGGCCCCAATCAGGAGAGCGCCCGTGGAACTCTGGGCCAGCGTTTTTCCCGACCTTCCATTGTCGGCGCGCTGGCCCGATCCGGGGGCGCCCGCGGTACTCGGACCGTTTTTTCCGGCGTTCCCGGGTTGTCGCGCGTGGCCCGATCCGGAGCGCGCTGCGGAATTCGGACCGCGTTTTTCCCGTCCTTCCCAGGTCGGTGCGGGCCCCTGATCCAGGGGCGCCACGGAATTCGGATGAGTTTTTTCCCGAAGTTCCCGGGTCGCGCCCGGGCCCCATCCGGGGACACCGCAGAATTCTGGGCGCGTTTTCCCGACATTCCCGGGTCAGCGCCGGGGCCCGATCCGTTGGCGCGCGGAATTCTGCATGAGTTTTCCCGACATTCCGGGTCTGCGCCGGGCCCGATCGGGGGCGCGCGGAATTCCAGAGGCCTTTTATCCCGACATTCCCGGTGCGGCGCCGGGGCCCAGATCCCGGGCGCCCACGGAATTCGGACACTTTTTCCCGACCATTCTGGGTCGGCGCCGAAGGCCCCTATCCGGGGGCGCCGCGGAACTCGGGGCCAGCGTTTTTTCCCGACCTTCCCAGGTCAGCTCCGGGGCCCGATCCGGGGGCGCCCGCGGAACTCGGACGCGTTTCTTCCCGACCTTTCCGGGTCGGCGCGCCGGGAGCCCGATCCGGGGGCGCTGCGGGAATTCCCGGCCAGCGTTTTCCCGACCTTTCCGGGTCAGGGCCGGGGCCCGATCTGGGAATGCGCGGAATATCGGACAGCGTTTTTTCCCTCGTCCGGGTTCGGCGCCGCGGCCCGATCAGGAAACGCCCACGGAATTCGGGCCGCGTTTTCTGACCTTCCTGAGTCGTCGCCGGGGCCCATCCCGGGGGCGCCCGCGGAATTCCCGGACAGCGTTTTCCCGACCTTCCATGGTGGCGCCGGGGCCCGATCCAGGAGGCGCCCGCGGAACTCGGGCGCGTTTTCCCGACCTTCCATTGTCGGCGCGGGGCCCCGATCCGGGGCGCCCGCGGAACTCGGGCCGTTTTTTCCCGCGTTCCCGGGTTGTCGCCGTGGCCCGATCCGGGGGCGCTGCGGGAATTCGGATGAGTTTTTCCCGACCTTCCCAGGTCGGTGCGAACCCGGATCCAGGGGCGCCCGCGAATTCGGATGAGTTTTTCCCGAAGTTCCGGGTCTGCGCCGGGCCCATCCGGGGACACCGCGGAATTCCAGAGGCCTTTTATCCCGACATTCCCGGGTCGGCGCCGGGGCCCGATCCGGGGGCGCGCGGAAATTCTGGGCCAGCGTTTTTTCCCGACCTTTCCGGGTCGGCGCCGAACCCCGCTCCGGGGCGCGCCGCGGAATTCGGACGCATTTTTCCTGACATTTCCGGGTGGGGCGGGGCCCCATCCCATCAAAACGCCCTGCGGAATATCGGGCGCGTTTTCCCGACCTTCCCAGGTCAGCTCCGGGGCCCGATCCGGGGGCGCGCGGAATTCGGACGTTTCTTCCCGACCTTTCCGGGTGGCGCTGGGGCCCGATCCGGGGGCGCTGCGGAATTCGAGCAGCGTTTTTCCCGACCTTTCGGGTCAGGGCGGGGCCCCGATCTGGGAATGCCGCGGAATATCGGACCATTTTTTTCCCGGCGTGCCGGGTGGGCGCGCGGCCCGATCCGGGGAGCGCCCGCGGAAATTCGGACGCGTTTTTTCTGACCTTCCTGAGTGCGCGCGGCTCCATCCGAGGCGCGCGCGGAATTCCGGGCCAGCGTTTTCCCGACCTTCCATGGTCAGCGCCGGGCCCGATCAGGAGGCGCCCGGCGGAACTCGGGCCCAGCGTTTTTCCCGACTTTCCAGGGTGGCACGGGGCCCGATCCGGGAGGCGCCCGGAACTCGGACACGTTTTTCCCGACATTCCGGGTTGTCGCCGTGGCCCGATCCGGGGGCGCTGCGGAATTCGGACGAGTTTTCCCGATCTTCCCAGGTGGTGCGGGCCCCGATCCAGGGGCGCGCGGAATTCGGATGAGTTTTTTCCCGACCTTCCGGGTCTGCGCCCGGGCCCGATCCGGGGACACCGTAGAAATTCTGGGCGCGTTTTTCCCGACATTCCCTGGTCAGCGCCGGGGCCCGATCCGTTGGCGCGCGGAATTCTGCATGAGTTTTCCCGACATTCCGGGTGGCGCCGGGCCCCGATCCAGGGGCGCCGTGGAATTCCAGAGGCCTTTTTCCCGACATTCCCGGGTCGGCGCCGGGGGCCCAGATCCGGGGGCGCCCGGAATTCGGACACATTTTTCCCGACCATTCTGGGTGGCACGAACCCGATCCGGGGGCGCCCACGGAACTCGGACGCGTTATTTCCCGGCGTTCCCGGGTTGTCGCCGTGGCCCGATCCGGGGGCGCTGCGGAATTCGGACGAGTTTTTCCCGACCTTCCCAGGTCGGTGCAGGCCCCGGATCCAGGGCGCGCCCGCGGAATTCCGGATGAGTTTTTTCCCGAAGTTCCGGGTCTGCGCCCGGGCCCCGACCGGGGACACCCGCGGAATTCCAGAGGCCTTTTATCCCGACATTCCCAGTCGGCGCCGGGGCCCCTGATCCGGGAGCGCGCGGAAATTCGGACGAGTTTTCCCGACCTTCCGGGTGGTGCGACCCCGATCCAGGGGCGCGCGGAATTCGGATGAGTTTTTCCCGGCGTTCCCGGGTCTGCGCCCAGGCCTGAGCAGGGGTACACCTGGAAATTCTGGGCGTTTTCCCGAACTTCGGGTCAGCGCCGGGGCCCGATCCGATGGCGCGCGGAATTCTGCATGAGTTTTCCCGACATTCCCGGGTGGCGCTGGGGCCTCGATCCAGGGGCGCCCGTGGAATTCCAGAGGCCTTTTATCCCGACATTCCGGGTCTGCGCGGGCCCAGATCGGTGGCGCCCGCGGAATTCGGGCCGCTTTTTCCAGCGATCCCGGGTGGCGCCGGGCCCGATCCAGGGCCGTGGGAATTCCAGAGGCTTTTATCCCGACATTCCCGGGTGGCGCCGCGGCCCAGATCCGGGGGCGCCCGCGGAATTCGGACCCTTTTTTTCCAGCGTTCCTGTGTCGGGCCGAGGCCCGATCCGGGAAGCGCTGCAGAACTCGGACGCGTCTTTTTCAGACATTCCCGGGTGGCGCCGGGGCCCCTACCCAGGGGCGCGCGGAATTCCCGGACGCGTTTTCCCAGCGTTCCCGGGTGGGTGCGGGGCCCGATCCCGGGGGCGCTGCAGAACTCTGGCGGCGTTTTCCCGACATTCCCGGGTGGCGTCGGGGCCCGATCCTGGGGCGCTGCGAAATTCCAGAGGGCTTTTATCCCAACATTCCCGGGTGGTGCCGGGCCCCTATCCAGGGCGCCCGCGGAATTCCGGGCGGGTTTTTCCCGCGTTCCCGGGTCTGCGCCCGGGCCCGATCAGGGGACACCGCGGACTTCTGGGCGCGATTCTCCCGACCTTCCCGGGTCAGCGCCCGGGCCCGAACCGGGAACACCGCGGAATTCTGGGCCAGCGTTTTCCCGACCTTCCCGGGTCAGCGCCCGGGCCCTGAACCCGGGAACACCGCGGAATTCTGGGCGCGTTTTTCCCGACCTTCCCGGTCAGCGCCGGGGCCCGATCCGTTGGCGCGCGGAAATTCTGCATGAGTTTTCCCGACATTCCCGGGTGGGGCGCCGGCGCCTATCCAGGGGCGCCCGGAATTCCAGAGGCCTTTTATCCCGACATTCCCGGGTCAGCGCCGGGGCCCAGATCCGGGGACGCCACAGAATTCCGGACCCTTTTTTTCCCGACCATTCTGGGTCAGCGCCGGGGCCCCTATCCGGGGGCGCCGCGGAACTCGGATGCATTTTTTCCCGACCTTCCCAGGTCAGCTCCGGGGCCCGATCCGGGGGCGCCCCGGAAATTCGGACGGCGTTTCTTCCCGACCTTTCGGGTGGCGCCGGGGCCCGATCCGGGGGCGCTGCGGAATTCGGGCCAGCGTTTTTTCCCGACCTTTCGGGTCAGGGCCGGGGCCCCAGAACAGGAATGCCGCGGAATATCGGACGCATTTTTTCCGGCGTTTCCGGGTGGCGCCGCGGCCCGATCAGGGAGCGCCACGGAATTCGGGCGTTTTCTGACCTTCCTGAGTAAATGGCAGGCCCCATCCCGGGGGCGCGCGGAATTCCCGGACGCGTTTTTCCCGACCTTCCATGGTGGCGCGGGCGATCAGGAGGCGCGCGGAACTCAGGGCGCGTTTTCCCGACATTCCCGGGCCGTGGCGCCGGGCCCCGATCCAGGGGCGCCATTGGAAATTCCAGAGGCCTTTTATCCCAAAATTCCGGGTCGGTGCCGGGGCCCTATCCCGGGGACACCGCGGAACTCGGGCCAGCGTTTCTTCCCGACCTTTCCAGGTGGGGCGGGCCCCGATCCGGGGGCGCGGCGGAAATTCGGGCGTTTTCCCGACCTTTCGGGTCGGGCCCCGGCCCGATCGGGGAATGCATGGACTATCGGGCGCGTTTTCCCGACGTTTCCGGGTGGCGCGCGGCCCTGATCAGGAGGCGCCACGGAATTCCCGGACGCGATTTTCTGATGTTCCCAGGTCGTGGCGGGCGCCCATCCGGGGGCGCGCGGCATTCGGACGAGTTTTCCCGACCTTCCAGGAGTGGCGCCGGGAGTCCCGATTCGGAGCGCGCCGCGGAACTCAGGCGCGTTTTTCCTGACCTTCCACGTTCGGCGCCGGGGCCCGATCCGGGGGCGCCTCGGGAACTCCCGGCCGAGTTTTCCCGACCTTCCGGGTGGGGCAGAACCCCAACCGGGAGCGCGCGGAATATCGGGCCGCGTTTTCCCAGCGTTCCCGGGTGGGCGCGCCGTAGACCCGATCAGGAAACGCCCGGAAAAATCCGGGGCGTTTTCTGGCGTTCCCGGGTTCAGTCGCCGGGCCCGATCGGGGCGCCCGCGGAATATCAGGCGCGTTTTCCCAGCGTTCGGGTCGGCGTCGCGGCCCGATCAGGAAGCGCCACGGAATTCGGACGCGTTTTTTCTGGCGTTCCCGGGTGCGTCGCTGGGGTGCCCATCTGGGGATGCCACGGAATTCCAGGCGTGTTTTCCCGACCTTCCAGGGTGGGCGCTGAAACCCGATTCGGAGGCGCGCGGAACTCCGGACGCGTTTTCCCAACCTTCCATGGTGGCGCCGGGGCCCGATCCGGGAAGCGCCGCGGAATTCGGACCCAGCGATTCTTCCCGACCTTTCGGGGTCGGGGCGGGAGCCCGATCCGTGGGCGCCCCGGAACTCGGGCGCATTTTTCCCAACCATCCATGGTGGCGCCGGGTCCCGATCCGGGGGCGCGCCCATGAAGACTCGGACAGCGTTTTCCCGACCTTCCATGGTGGTGCGGGGCCCCCAATCCCGGGGCGCGCCACGGAATATCGGGGCCGCGTTTTCCGGGCGTTCCTGGGTGGCGCCGCGGCCCGATCAGGAAACGCCCTGCGAAATTCCCGACGCGTTTTTTCCGGCGTTCCTGGGTCGCCGCGGGGGGCCCGATCCGGGAAACGCCGCGTATATCGGACGCGTTTTCCGTCGTTCCCGGGTCGGCACGCGGCCCGATCCCGGAAACGCCCGCGGAATTCGGACACGTTTTTTCTGGCGTTCCCGGGTGCGTCGCCCGGTGCCCATCTGGGGGCGCGCGGAATTCGGGCCAGCGTTTTTCCCGACCTTCCAGGAGTCGGCGCTGAGGCCCGATTCGGAGGCGCGCGGAACTCCGGACGTGTTTTTTCCCGACATTCCATGGTGGCGCCTTGGCCCCTATCCGGGAATGCGCGGAATTCCAGGCGATTCTTCCCGACCTTTCCGGGTGGGGCGGGGCCCCGATCCGTGGGCGCTTGGAACTCGGGCGCGTTTTCCCAACCATCCATGGTGGCACGGGTCCCGATCCCGGAGCGCGCATGCGGAACTCGGATGCGTTTTTTCCCGACCTTCCATGGTCAGTGCCGGGCCCCAATCCGGGGCGCCCACGGAATTCTCGGATGCATTTTCCCGGGCGTTCCTGTGTCGCGCCGCGGCCCGATCAGAAGAGCGCCACGGAATTCCCGGACGCGTTTCTGGCGTTCCTGGGTGGCGCCCGCGGCCCAATCCGGGGGCGTCGCGGGACTCCCGGGCATGCGTTTTCCCGACATTCCGGGCCTGCGCCGGGGCCCCGATCGGGGGCGCGCGGAATTCGGGCGCGTTTTTCCCGACCATTCGGGTCGGTGCGGGGCCACTATCCGGGGGCGCCCGCGGAACTCCGGATGAGTTTTCCCCACCTTCCCGGGTTATCGCCGGGCGCCCATCCGGGGGCGCGCTGAATTCGGACGCATTTTCCCGAACTTCCAGGGTCGGCGCCGGGGCCCGATCCGGGGGCGCCCGCGGAACTCCCGACGCATTTTTCCCGAACTTCCAGGGTGGCGCCGGGCCCGATCCAGGCATGTCGCGGAATTCTGGGCCAGCGTTTTCCCGACCTTCCCGGGTTGGCTCTGGGGCCCCCATCCGGGGGCGCCCTTGGAATTCGGAGGCGTTTTCCCGGCGTTCCCGTGTCGGCGCCTGGCCCCGATCCGAGGCGCCGCGGAATTCCGGAGCGTTTTCCCGACCTTCCGGGACAGCGCCAGGGCCCGATCCTTGGGCGCCCGCGGAATTCCGGGCCGAGTTTTTTCCCGACATTCCTGGTGGGCGCCGAGGCCCGATCCAGGGGCGCCGCGGAATTCCAGAGGCCTTTTATCCCGATATTCCGGGTGGGCAGGGCCCGATCCGGGATGCCGCGGAATTCGGACGAGTTTTCCCAGACCTTCCCGGGTGGGGCGGGGGCCCCTGATCCCGGGCGCCTGCGAAATCTCGGAGCGTTTTTTCCGCGTTCCCGGGTCGGCGCCACGGCCCGATCAGGGGCGCCGCGGAAATTCGGACGCGTTTTTCCCGACCTTCCGGGTCAGCGCCGGGGCCCGATTTGTGGGCGCCGCGGAATTCTGCATGAGTTTTTCCCGACATTCCGGGTGGCGCCGGGCCCCAATCCAGGGCGCCATGGAATTCCAGAGGCCTTTTATCCCGACATTCCGGGTGGCGCCGGGCCCCAGATCCGGGCACGCCACGCGGAATTCGGACGGCGTTTTCCCGACCTTCCAGGGTGGGCGCGGGTCGATTCGGAGGCGCGCGGAACTCGAGCGTTTTCCTGACCTTCCATGGTGGCGCCGGGGCCCGATCCGGGGACGCCTCGGAACTCGGGCGAGTTTTCCCGACCTTCCGGGTGGGCAGGGCCCAAACTCGGGAGCGCGCGGGAATATCGGGGCGTTTTCCCAATGTTCCCGGGTGGTGCGCGGCCCGATCCAGGAAACGCCCGGAATTCCCCGGACGGCGTTTTCTAGCGTTCCCGGTAAATGGCGGGGTGCCCATCTGGGGGCGCGCGGAATTCAGGCGTTTTTTCCCGACCTTCCAGGGTGGCGCTGGGAGCCCGATTCGGAGAGCGCGCGGAACTCCCGGGCGTTTTCCCGACCTTCCATGGTGGCGCCGGGGCGATCCGGGTGGCCCCGCGCAATTCCCGGACGCGATTCTTCCCGACCTTTCCGGGTCGGGGCGGGAGCAGATCCGGGGGCGCGCGGAAATTCGGATCGTTTTTCCCGACCTTTCGGGTCGGGGCGGGAACCCGATCTGGAAACGCATGGGAATGCGGGACAGCGTATTTTCCCGAACTACCGGGTGGCGCCGCGGCCCGATCAAGGCATACGGAATTTGGGATGGCGTTTTTCTGACATTCGGGTGTCGCGGGCGCCCATCCAGGGACACCGCGGAATTCGGACGCATTTTCCCGACCTTCCAGGAGTGGCGCCCGAGGCCCGATCCGTGGGCGCCCGCGGAACTCCGGGCGCGTTTTCCCAACCATCCATGGTGGCGCCGGGTCCCGATCCCCGCGGGCGCGCGGAACTCGAGGCCAGCGTTTTTCCCGACCTTCCATGGTGGTGCGGGCCCCGATCCGGGGGCGCGCGGAATATCGGGCCAGCGTTTTTCCGGGCGTTCCCAGGTGGCGCGCGGCCCCAATCAGGAATACCCGCGGAATTCCGGGCGTATTTTCTGGCGTTCCTGGGTGGTTGCGGGGCCCCGATCCGGGAGCGCCCGCGGAATATCGGACGCGTTTTCCCGCGTTCCTGGGTGGCGCCGCGCCCTGATCAGGAAGCGTCGCGGAACTCGGGCCGGCGTTTTTTCCCGACATTCCCGGGTCTGCGCCGGGCCCGATCCAGGGGCGCCCGCGGAATTCGGGGCGTTTTCCCGACTTTTGATTTCGGTGCGGGGCCACAATCCGGGGATGCAGCGGAACTCGGGCGATTTTTTCCCCAACTTCCGGGTAAATGGCGGGCGCCCATCGGGGGCGCGCTAATTCGGACGCGTTTTCCCGAACTTCCAGGGTCGGTGCGGGGCCCGATCCATGGGCCCCTTGGAACTCCGGGCGCGTTTTCCCAACCTTCCATGGTGGCGCCTGGCCCCGATCCAAGAACTCCGGCGGAATTCCGGGCGTTTTTTCCCGACCTTCCCGGGACAGCGCCAGGGCCCGATCCTTGGGCCCGTGGAATTCGGACGAGTTTTCCCGACATTCCCTGGTGGCGCGAGGCCCGATCCAGGGATGCCGCAGAATTCCAGAGGCCTTTTATCCCGATATTCCCGGGTGGGCCGGGGCCCGATCGGGGATGCGCTAATTCTGGGCGAGATTTTTCCCGACCTTCGGGTGGCGCCGGGAGCCCTGATCCGGGAACGCCGTGGAATTCGGAGCGTTTTCCCGACCTTCCCGAGGTCGGCGCGGGAACCCGATCCATGGGCGCCGTGGAATTCCGGACGAGTTTTCCCGACATTTCCTGGTGGCGCCTGGGCCCGATCCAGGGGCGCGCAGAATTCAGAGGCCTTTTATCCCGACATTCCGGGTGGCGCCGAACACAGATCCGGGGGCGCCGAGGGAATTCGGGCCTTTTTCCCGATGTTCCCGTGTCGGCGCCCGGGCCCGAACCTGGAAGGCTGCGGAACTCGGACCAGCGTTTTCCCGTCGTTCCCGGGTCAGCCCGGGGCCCGATCCAGGGCGCCACAGAATTCCAGACACGTTTTCCCGACATTACGGGTCGCGCCGCCCGGCCCGATCCGGGGCGCGTGGAATTCCAGAAGCCTTTTCTCCCGACATTCCCGGGTCGGCGCGGGCCCGATCTGGGAGCGCCGTGGAATTCCGAAGCCTTTTCTCCTGACATTCCGGGTGGCGCTGGGGCCTATCCGGGGGCGTCGCGGAATTCCAGACTTTCGTTTTTCCCGACATTCCCGGGTGGCGCCGGGGACCCGATCCCGGGGCCCACGGAATTCCGGGCGTATTTTCCAGCGTTCGGGTTGGCGCCGGGGCCCGATCCAGGGGCGCCGTAATTCCAGAGGCCTTTTTCCCGACATTCCCGGGTGGCGCCGGGGCCCGATCCGGGGGCGGAAATTCCCGGACGCGTTTTCCCGACATTCCCAGGTGGGCGCGGGGGCCCGATTTGGGGGCGCCCGCGGTATTCCCGGACATGTTTTCCCAACATACCCTGGTTGGTGCCAGGGCCCGATCCGGGAACTCCGCGCGGAATTCCAGAAGCCTTTTATCCCGACATTCCCGGGTGGTGCTGGGGCTCCGATCCGGGGCGCGCGGAGAACTCGGACACGTATTTTCCCGACCTTCCAGGGTGGCGCGTAACCCGATCCCAGGGCGCCCGCTGAACTCGGACGCGTTGTTTTCCCGACCTTCCCGGGTCGCACCGGGGCCCGATCTGGGGACACCGCGGAATTCGGATGCATTTTTTCCCAGCGTTCCCCGGGTGGCGCGCGGGCCCCTGATCCCGGGGATGCCGTGGAATTCCAGCAGCCTTTTATCCCGACCTTCCTGGGTGGCGCCCGGCCCGATCCAGGGGCGTCGCAGAATTCCAGGCGTTTTTTCCCGACATTCCGGATCGGCGCCAGGGCCCGATCCGGGGACTGGCAATTTCCCGAATTCCAGAGGTCTTTTATCCCGACATTCCCGGGTCTGTGCGGGGCCCGATCCGGGGATGCCGCGAAATTCCCTGGCCTATTTTTCCGACCTTCCCGGGTCGGCGCCGAGGGCCCGATCGGGAGCGCCGCTGAATTCCGGACGTGTTTTCCCGACCGGGTGGGTGGCGCCGGGGCCCCGATCCAGGGACACCGCGGAATTCCGGACACGTTTTTTTCCCGACATTCCCAGGTCGGCGCGGGGCCCGATCTGGGGGCGCCCACGGAATTCCAGACACGTTTTCCCGACATTACCGGGTCAGCGCCGGGGGCAGCGGAATTCTAGAAGCCTTTTTTTCCCGACATTCCCGGGTGGGCGCCGGGAGCCCCTATCCAGGGGCGTCGCGGAAATTCAGACTTCGTTTTCCCAACCTTCCATGGTGGCGCCGTGGCCCGATCCGGGGGCGCGCGGAACTCGGACACATTTTCCCGAACTTCCAGGGGCGGCGCCGGCCCCGATCCAGGCATGTCGCGGAATTCTGGGCGCGTTTTCCCGACCTTCCGGGTGGCGCGAGAACCCGATCCGGGGCGCGCGGAACTCAGGATCGTTTTTCCCGATGTTCCCGGGTGGCGCCGGGCCCGATCCGGGATGCGCTGAATTCGGACGAGATTTTCCCGACCTTCCCGGGTGGCGCCAGGCCTGATCCGGGAGCGCCGTGGAAATTCCGGGCGTTTTTCCCGACCTTCGGGTGGCGCCGAGGCCCGATCCATGGGCCGCCGTGGAAATTCCGGACAAGTTTTTCCCGACATTCCTGGTTGGCGCCTGGGCCCGATCCAGGGGCCCTGGAATTCAGAGGCCTTTTATCCCGACATTCCGGGTTGGCGCCGTGGCACAGATCCGTGGGCGCGCGGAATTCGGACAAGTTTTCCTGATATTCCAGGATTGGCGCCCGGGCCCAGATCCAGGGCGCCATGGAATTTCAGAGGCCTTTTATCCCGAAATTCCCGGGTCGGTGCCGGGGCTCTGATCTGGGGCCGCGCGGAACTCCGGACGCGTATTTTCCCGACCTTCCAGGGTCGGCGCGAGCCCGATCGGGGGCGCCGCTGAACTCCGGGCCGCGTTGTTTTCCCAAACTTCCCGGGTCGGCGCCGGGAGCCCTGATCCCGGGGCGCGCGAATTCAGAAGCCTTTTATCCCGACCTTCCCGGGTCGGCTCGAAACCCGATCCAGAGGCGTTGCGAATTCCAGGCACTTTTTCCCGACATTCCGGGTGGCGCCAGGGCCCGATCCGGGGGCGCGCGTAATTCCAGAGCGTTTTCCCCATGTTCCCGGGTCTGCGCTGGGGCCCCATCCCGTGGAGGCCCTTGGAATTCGGAGAAGAGTTTTTTCCGACATTTCTGGTCGCGCCGGGGCCCGATCCAGGACCCAGCGGAATTCCAGAGGTCTTTTATCCCGACATTCCGGGTGGTTGCGGGGCCCCCATCCGGGGATGCCGCTACTTCCTGGCGAGTTTTCCCGACATTCCGGGTTGGCGCCGGGCCCGATCCGGGAGCGCGTGAGAATTCCCAGCGTTTTCCCGACCCGGTGGGTCTGCGCCGGGGCCGATCCGGGGGCGCGCGGAAATTCGGACACGTTTTCCCGACATTCCCAGGTTATCGCCCGGGGCCCGATCTGGGGACACCCATAGAATTCCAGGCGCGTTTTTCCCGACATTCCCAGGTGGCGCCGGGCCCTGATATGGGGATGCCGCGGAATTCCCCGGACATGTTTTCCCGACATTCCCGGAGTCTGCGCCAGGGCCCCGATCCGGGACACGCAGCGGAAATTCCAGCGCCTTTATCCCGACATTCGGGGTCGCGCCGGGGCCCGATCCAGGGGCGTTGCGGAATTTCCAGGCGCGTTTTTTCCCCATGTTCCGGGTATGCGCGGGGGCCCCAATCCGTGGGCGCGCGGAATTCAGAGGCCTTTTATCCCGACATTCCCGGGTGGTGCCGAGCTCGATCCAGGGACACCCAGCGAGAACTCCGGACGGCGTATTTCCCGACCTTCAGGAGTGGGCGGTAACCCCGATCCCGGCGCCGCTGAACTCGGACGCGTTGTTTTCCCGACCTTCCCGGGTCACACAGGAGCCCGATCGGGGACACCGTGGAATTCCAAGCCTTTTATCCCGACATTCCCGGCTCGGCGCCGTCGCCCGATCTGGGAACGCTGCGCCCAGTTCAGGCGCGTTTTTCCCGACATTTCGGGTCGGCGCCAGGGCCCGATGGGGGACATGGGTTTTTCCCGACTTTCCCGGGGGGGGGAAACCCGATGGGGCGCCGGGAAAAGGCCGGGGAAATTTCCCCCCAAAAACCTTTATCCCGGGGAATTCCCCCGGGTTGGCGCGGGAGCCCGACCCGGGGCAATTCGCCAGGGGGGCCCCTCCGGGGCGGGGGTTTTTTTCCCCATTTCCCGGGTTCGCCGGGCCCCCAATCCGTGGGCCCCCCGGAAATTTCCCAGAGCCTTTTATCCCGCTTCCGGGGGTGCGAGCTCCGATCGGGGGCCGGCCCCGGCCCAGCGTTTTCCCCGCCCTTCCCCAGGGGGGGGGAAACCCCCACCCGGGGCGCGCTAACCGGCGTTTTTTCCCCCCTTTCCCCGGGTCCCCGGGGCCCGATCGGGGACCCCCTGGAATTCAAGCCTTTTACCCCGACATTCCCGGCTCGGCGCCTCCCCAAATCTGGGAGCTCCGTTCCCAGCGTTTTCCCGCACCCCCGGGCGGCGCCAGG
>JAPFRF010000304.1:0-65341 GCA_029282475.1 Phrynocephalus forsythii | reverse complement strand
CAGGGCCAGGGCCAGGCCAGGCCAGGCCAGGCCAGGCCTAGGCCAGGCCAGGCCAGGCCAGGCCAGGCCAGGCCAGGCCAGGGCCAGGGTCAGGGGGCAGGCCAGGCCAGGCCAGGCCAGGCCAGGGCCAGGCCCAGGCCAGGCCAGGCCAGGCCAGGCCAGGGCCAGGCCAGGCCAGGCCAGGGCCAGGCCAGGGGCCAGGGCCAGGCCAGGCCAGGCCAGGCCAGGCCAGGGCCAGGCCAGGCCAGGCCAGGCCAGGCCAGGCCCAGGCCAGGCCAGGCCAGGCCAGGCCAGGCCAGGGCCAGGCCAGGCAGGGGCCCAGGCCAGGCCAGGCCAGGCCAGGCCAGGCCAGGCCAGGCCAGGCCAGGCCAGGCCAGGGCCAGGCCAGGCCAGGCCAGGCCAGGCCAGGCCAGGCCAGGCCAGGCCAGGCCAGGCCAGGCCAGGCCAGGCCAGGCCAGGCCAGGCCAGGCCAGGCCAGGCCAGGCCAGGCCAGGCCAGGCCAGGCCAGGCCAGGGCCAGGCCAGGCCAGGCCCAGGCCAGGCCAGGCCAGGCCAGGGCCAGGCCAGGCCAGGCCAGGCCAGGCCAGGGCCAGGCCAGGCCAGGGCCAGGCCAGGCCAGGCCAGGCCAGGGCCAGGCCAGGCCAGGCCAGGCCAGGGCCAGGCCAGGCCAGGCCAGGCCAGGCCAGGCCAGGCCAGGCCAGGCCAGGCCAGGCCAGGCCAGGCCAGGCCAGGCCAGGCCAGGCCAGGCCAGGCCAGGCCAGGCCAGGCCAGGCCAGGCCAGGCCAGGCCAGGCCAGGGCCAGGCCCAGGCCAGGCCAGGCCAGGCCAGGCCAGGCCAGCCAGGCCAGGCCAGGCCAGGCCAGGCCAGGCCAGGGCAGGCCAGGCCAGGCAGGCCAGGCCAGGCCAGGCCAGGCCAGGGCCAGGCCAGGGCCAGGGCCAGGGCCAGGCCAGGCCAGGCCAGGCCAGGCCAGGCCCAGGGCCAGGCCAGGCCAGGCCAGGCCAGGCCCAGGCCAGGCCCAGGCCAGGGCCAGGCCAGGCCAGGCCAGGGCCAGGCCAGGGCCAGGCCAGGGCCAGGGCCAGGCCAGGCCAGGGCCAGGGCCAGGCCCAGGCCAGGCCCAGGGCCAGGGCCAGGGCCAGGCCAGGCCAGGCCAGGCCAGGGCCAGGCCAGGCCCAGGCCAGGGCCAGGGCCAGGCCAGGCCAGGCCAGGCCAGCCAGGCCAGGCCAGGCCAGGCCAGGCCAGGCCAGGCCAGGCCAGGCCAGGCCAGGCCAGGCCAGGCCAGGCCAGGGCCAGGCCAGGCCAGGCCAGGCCAGGCCAGGCCAGGCCAGGCCAGGGCCAGGCCAGGCCAGGCCAGGCCAGGGCCAGGCCAGGGCCAGGCCAGGCCAGGGCCAGGCCAGGGGCCAGGCCAGGCCAGGCCAGGCCAGGCTAGGGCAGGGCTAGGTTAGGTTAGGCTAGGGGGTTACGGTTAGGGTTAGGACGCATTTTCTGACATTCCCGCGTCGGTGCCGGGGCACTGATCCGGGAATGCTGCGGAATTCCGGACGCAATTTCCGACATTATCGGGTCAGTGCCGAGGCGCCGATCCGGGAATGCCGCGGAATACCGGGCGCATTTTTCGACATTCCCGGTTTGGTGCCGAGGCGCCAATCCGGGAACGCCGCAGATTCCCGGACGCATTTTCCGACATTCCCGGGTCAGGGCTGGGGCGCCGATCCGGGAATGGCGTGGAATTCCGAGCGCATTTTCCAACATTCCTGGGTCGGGTAGCTGCGCCGATCCGGGAATTCCGCGGAATTCTAGACGCATTTGTATTCCGGATGCATTTTTCGACATTCCCGGGTCGGAGCCAGGGCGCCGATCCGGGACAGCCGCGGAATTCCGGACGCATTTGAATTCCGGACGCATTTTCTGACATTCCCGGTCGGGTGCCGGCCAGGCCATCCGAAATGCAGCAGAATTCCAGACACATTTTTCGACATTCCCGGTTCGGTGCCGGGCCGCCGATCCAGGAATGCCGCGGAACTCTGGACGCATTTTCCGATATTCCCGGGTCGGTGCCGGGGTGTTGATCCGGGAATGCCGCGAAATTCCAGGCGCATTTTTCGACATTCCCGGGTCGGTGCTGAAGTGCCGATCTGGGAATGCCACGGAGTTCCAGACGCATTTGAATTCGGACGATTTTCCAACATTCCCCTGTTGGTGCCAAGGCGCCAATCTGGGAATGCCACAGAATTCGGACGCATTTTTCGACATTCCCGGGTCGGTGCCGAGGCACCAATCCAGGAATGCCAAGGAATTCGGACGATTTTTCCGACATTCCTGGGCGGGTGGCAGGGCACCGATCCAGGAATGCCACGGAATTCGGATGCATTTTCCGACATTCCTGGGTCGGGGCCGGGGCGCCGATCAAGGAATGGCGCGCGGAATTCGGATGCATTTTCCGACATTCCTGGGGAGGTGGCAGGGTGGCGATCCGGGAATGCCACGGAATCCGGGCGCATTTTCCGACATTCCCGGTCGAGGCCGGGCGCCGATCCGGGAATGCCACGGAATTCGGGCGCATTTTCCTACATTCCCGGTCGGGTGCTGAAGTTCTGATCCGGGAATGACGGGTGGAATTCCAGAAGCATTTGAATTCGGACGATTTTCCAACATTCCTGGGTCGGGTAGCTGCGCCCAGATCCGGGAAGGTGCTGAATTCCAGAATGCCGCGAATTCTGGACGATTTTCCAACATTCCCGGTCGGAGCCCAGGCGCTGCTGATCCGGGAATGCTGCGAATTCCAGACGATTTTCCGACATTCCCGGTCGGAGCCAGGGCGCTGATCCGGGAATGCTGCGAATTCGGACACATTTTCCGACATTCCCGGTCGGGTAGCTGCGCCGATCCGGGAATGCCATGGAATTCCGGATGCATTTTCCGACATTCCCGGTCGGTGGCAGGGCGCCGATCCGGGAATGTGGCAGAATTCCGGGCGCATTTTCCGACATTCCCGGTCGAGGCCGGGCGCCGATCCGGGAATGTTGCGGAATTCCAGGCACATTTTCCGACATTCCCGAGTCGGGGCCAGGGCACCGATCCGGGAATGCCGCGGAATTCCAGGCCCATTTTCCGATATTCCCAGGTTGGGGTGGGGACGCCGATCAGGGAATGCCGTGGAATTCCGGACACATTTTCCGACATTCCCGGGTCGGTGCCGAGGTGCCGATCCAAGAATGCCGCGGAATTCAGGACCCATTTTCCGACATTCCCGGGTTGGTGCCGAGGCGCCGATCCGGAAATGCCACGGAATTCAGGGTGCATTTTCCGACATTCCCGGGGCGCCCATCTGGGGGCTGGGGCGCCGATCCGGGAATGGCGCGGAATTCCGGCGCATTTTCCGACATTCCCGGTTGGGGGGGCACCAACCGGGAATGCCGTGGAATTCGGGACGCATTTTCCGACATTCCCGGTCAGTGCCGAGGAGCCGATCCGGGAATGCCAAGGAATTCCAGACGATTTTCCGACATTTCCGGTCGGTGCCAGGGCATCAATCTGGGAATGCCAAGGAATTCGGACGCATTTTTCGACATTTCCGGTCGGTGCCGAGGCATCAATCCAGGAATGCCAAGGAATTCCAGACGATTTTCCGACATTCCCGGTCGGTGCCGAGGCGCCAATCCAGGAATGCCAAGGAATTCCAGACGCATTTTCGACATTCCTGGGTCGGAGCCAAGGCGCCGATCCGGGACAGCCTCGAATTCAGGACGATTTGAATTCCTGACGATTTTCCGACATTCCCGGTCAATCCCGAGGCGCCGATCCAGGAATGGCACGGAATTCGGACGCATTTTTCGACATTCCCGGTCGGGTGCCGGGCGCCGATCCAGGAATGCCGCGGAATTCGGGTGCATTTTCCGACATTCCTGGTCGGGGCAGGGTGCCGATCCGGGAATGCCGCGGAATTCGGACGATTTTCCGACATTCGAGGGTCGGGCGCCAAGGCGCCGATCTGGGACAGCCGTGGAATAACGGACGATTTGAATTCGGACGATTTTCTGACATTCCCGGTCGGTGCCGAGGCGCCGATCTGGGAATGCCACGGAGTTCCAGACGATTTTCCGACATTCCTGGGTCGGTGCCGGGCATCAATCTGGGAATGCCACAGAATTCGGACGCATTTTTCGACATACCCGGTCGGGTGCCGAGGCAGCAATCCAGGAATGCCAAGGAATTCCGGACGCATTTTCGGACATTTCCGGGTCGGTGCCGGGGCACCGATATGGGAATGCCGCGGAATTCCGGATGCATTTTTCGACATTCCTGGGTCGGTGCCGAGGCGCCGATCAAGGAATGGCGCGGAATTCCGGACGCATTTTCCGACATTCCCGGTCGGGGTGCCGGGTGTTGATCCGGGAATGCCGCGGAATTCTGGGCGCATTTTTCGACATTCCCAGGTCGGTGGCAGGGCGCCGATCCGGGAATGCCGCGGAATTCCAGACGCATTTTCCGACATTCCCGGGTCGGTGCCGGGGTGTTGATCCGGGAATGCCGCGGAATTCCGGGCGCATTTTTCGACATTCCCGTGTCGGTGCTGAAGTGGCAACCCGGGAATGCCGCGGAATTCCGGATGCATTTACTGACATTCCCAGGTCGGGTGGCAGGGCGCCGATCCGGGAATGCCGCGAATTCCAGACGATTTTCCAAAATTCCCGGTCGATGCCAAGGCCCCGATCCAGGAATGCCGCGAATTCCAGACGATTTTCCGACATTCCTGGGTCGGAGCCATGGCGCCAGAATCCGGGACAGCCTCGGAATTCAGGACGATTGAATTCCACGACACATTTTCCGACATTCCCGGTCAATCCCGAGGCGCCGATCCAGGAATGGCACGGAATTCGGACGATTTTCCGACATTCCCGGTCGGGGCCCGGGGCGCCGATCCAGGAATGCCACGGAATTCGGATGCATTTTCCGACATTCCCGGGTCGGGGCCAGGGTGCCGATCCAGGAATGCCGGGAATTCGGACGACGGAATTCGGCGATTTTCCGACATTCCCGGTCTGGGTGCCGAGGCACCGATCCGGGAATGCCACGGAATTCCAGGACGCATTTTCCGACATTCCCGGTTCGGTGCCGCCGGGCATCAATCTGGGAATGCCACAGAATTCCAGACGCATTTTTCGACATTCCCGGTCGGTGCCGAGGCACCAATCCAGGAATGCCAAGAATTCCGGGACGCATTTTCCGACATTCCCGGTCGGTGCCAGGGGCACCGATCCAGGAATGCCGCGGAATTCGGATGCATTTTTCGACATTCCTGGGTTGTGCCGAGGCGCCGATCCAGGAATGCCGCGGAATTCCGGACGCATTTTCCGACATTCCCGGGTCGGTGCCGGGGCGCCGATCCGGGAATGCCGCTGGAATTCCGGACGCATTTTCCGACATTCCCGGTCGGTGCCGGGTGCCGATCCGGGAATGCCACGGAATTCGGACGCATTTTCCGACATTCCCGGGTCGGGTCGGGGGCGCCAAAATGGGAATGCCGCGGAATTCCGGACGCATTTTCCGACATTCCCGGGTCGGGTCGGGGGCGCCAATCTGGGAATGCCGCGAATTCGGACGCATTTTCCGATATTCCCGGTCGGTGCCGAGGCGCCGATCCGGGAATGCCGCAGAATTCCGAGCGCATTTTCCCACATTCCTGGGTTGGTGCCGGGGCGCCGATCCGGGAATTCCGTGGAATTCTGGAAGCATTTGAATTCGGACGATTTTCTAACATTCCCGGTCAGGTGCCGAGGTGCCGATCCGGGAAATCCTCGAATTCCAGACGCATTTTCCGACATTCCCGGTCGGTGCCGGGCGCCGATCCGGGAATGCCGTGGAATTCGGACGCATTTTCCGACATTCCCGGGTTGGTGGCAGGGTGCCGATCCGGGAATGCCGTGGAAGTCCGGGCGCATTTTCCGATATTCCCGGGATGGGGTGGGGCGCTGATCCGGGAATGCTGTGGAATTCTGGAAGCTTTTGAATTCCGGATGCATTTTCCAAGATTCCCGTGTTGGTGCCGAGGCGCCGATCCGGGAATGCTGCGGAATTCTGGACGCATTTCCGACATTCCCGGGTTGATGCCAAGGCCCCGATCCGGGAATGCCGCGGAATTCGGATGCATTTTCTGACATTCCCGGGTCGGTGCCGAGGCGCCGATCCGGGAATGCCGTGGAATTCCAGGGACGATTTTCCAACATTCCCGGGTTGGTGCCGAGGCGCCGATCCGGGAATGCCACGGTATTCAGGGTGCATTTTCCGACATTCCCGGGTCGAGGCCGGGGCGCCGATCCGGGAATGGTGCGGAATTCCGGGCGCATTTTCCGACATTCCCGAGTCGGGGCCAGGGCACCGATCTGGGAATGCTGCGGAGTTCCGGGCGCATTTTCCGATATTCCCGGGTTGGTGTGGGGGCGCCGATCCGGGAATGCCGCGGAATTCGGGATGCATTTTCTGACATTCGCGGGTCAGTGCCGAGGCGCCGATCCGGGAATGCCGCGAATTCGGACACATTTTCCGACATTCCTGGGTCGGGCCAGGCGCCGATCCGGGAATGCCGCGAATTCGGATGAATTTTCCGACATTCCCGGTCGGTGCCAGGGTGCCGATCCGGGAATGCCAAGGAATTCGGACGCATTTTCTGACATTCCCAGTTCGGGGCCGGGCGCCAATCTGGGAATGCCACGGAATTCGGACGCATTTTCTGACATTCCCGGTCGGGCCGGGGCGCTGATCCAGGAATGCCGCGGAATTCCGACGCATTTTCCGACATTCCCGGTCGGACCAAGGCGCCGATCCGGATCCGGGAATGCAGGACGGAATTCCTGACGATTTTCCGACATTCCCGGTCGAGATCCCGGGCGCCAATCCAGGAATCCAGGAATGACGATTTTTCGAATTCCCGGACGCCGGGCGCATTTGGAATGCCGGATGCATTTTTCCGACATTCCCAGGTCGGGGCCAGGGTGCCGATCCGGGAATGCTGCGAATTCGGACGCATTTTCCGAACATTCCCGGGTCGGGCGCCAAGGCGCCGATCTGGGACAGCCGGGAATTCGGACGATTTGAATTCGGACGATTTTCTGACATTCCCGGTCGGTGCCGAGGCGCCGATCTGGGAATGCCACGGAGTTCCAGACGCATTTTCCGACATTCCTGGGTCGGTGCCGGGCATCAATCTGGGAATGCCACAGAATTCGGACGCATTTTTTCGACATACCCGGTCGGTGCCGAGGCGCCAATCCAGGAATGCCAAGGAATTCGGACGATTTTTCGACATTCCGGTCGGTGCCGGGGCACCGATCCGGGAATGCCACGAATTCGGATGCATTTTTCGACATTCCTGGGTCGGTGCCGAGGCACCAATCAAGGAATGGCGCGGGAATTCGGACGCATTTTCCGAATTCCCGGTCGGGTGCCGGGTGTTGATCCGGGAATGCCGCGAAATTCCGGGCGCATTTTTCGACATTCCCGGTTGGTGCTGGGTGGCGATCCGGGAATGCCACGGAATTCCAGATGCATTTTCCGACATTCCCGGTCGGGTCGGGGCGCCGATCCGGGAATGCCGCGAATTCCGGACGCATTTTCCGACATTCCCGGTCGGGCCGGACATTCCCATCCGGGAATGCCGGGAATGAATTCCAGACGCATTTTCCGACATTCCCGGTCGGTGCCGAGGCGCCGATCCAGGAATGCCGCAGAATTCCGAGACGCATTTTCCGACATTCCTGGGTCGGAGCCAGGCGCGATCCAGGAATTCCGGAATTCAGGAAGCATTTGAATTCCGGACGATTTTTCCGACATTCCCGGGTCAGTGCCGAGGCACCGATCCGGAATGCCACGGAATTCGGACGCATTTCCGATTCCCGGTCAGTGCCGAGGCGCCCATCCAGGAATGCCACGGAATTCGGACGCATTTTCCGACATTCCCGGTCGGTGCCAGGGTGCCGATCCGGGAATGCCGTGGAATTCCAGGCGCATTTTCCGACATTCCCGGGTTGGGGTGGGGGCGCCGATCCGGGAATGCCGTGGAATTCCAGACGCATTTGAATTCGACGATTTTCCAACATTCCTGGGTTGGTGCCGAGGCGCCGATCCGGGAATGCCACGGAATTCCAGACGCATTTTCCGACATTCCCAGGTCGGTGCCAGGGCGCCAATCCAGGAATGCCACAGAATTCGGACGCATTTTCCAACATTCCCGGTCGGTGCCAGGCACCGATCCAGGAATGCCAAGGAATTCCGGACGCATTTTCCGACATTCCCGGGTCGGTGCGGGGCACCGCAATCCGGGAATGCCGCGAATTCGGGAATTTTTCGACATTCCTGAAGCATTTGAATTCCAGGAATGGCGAATTTTCCAACATTCCCGGTCAGTGCCGGGGTGCCGATCCGGAATGCCACGAATTCGGACGCATTTTTGACATTCCCGGTCGGGTGCCGAAGTGGTGATCCGGGAATGCCGCGAATTCGGACGCATTTTCCGACATTCCCGGGTCGGGTCGGGGTGCCGAAATCCGGGAATGCCGCGAATTCGGATGCATTTTCCGACATTCCCGGTCGGGTGCCGGGGCGCCATCCGGGAATGCCGCAGAATTCGGACGCATTTTCCGACATTCCCGGTCGGGTGCCGGGGCACCGATCCGGGAATGCCAAGGAATTCGGAGCGCATTTTCCCACATTCCTGGGTTGGGTGCCGGGGGTGATCCGATCTGGGAATGCCACGAATTCGGACGCATTTTCCGAACATTCCCGGTCGGGTGCCGGGCGCCAATCCGGGAATGCCAGGAATTCGGACGATTTTCTGACATTCCCGGTCGGGCCGGGCGCCGATCCGGGAATGCCACGGAATTCGGACGATTTTCCGACATTCCCGGTTGGTGGTCGGGTGCCGATCCGGGAATGCCGCGGAATTCCGGACGCATTTTCCGACATTCCCGGGGTCAGGGCACATCCGGTGGGGCGCTGATCCGGGAATGCCCGTGGAATTCTGGAAGTGCCGATCCGGGAATGCCACGGATGCATTTTCCAACATTCCCGGTTGGTGCCGAGGCGCCATCCGGGAATGCTGCGGAATTCGGACGATTTTCCGACATTCCCGGTCGAGGCCGGGCGCCGATCCGGGAATGCCGCGGAATTCCGGGCGCATTTTCCGACATTCCCGGTCGGGGCTGGGGCGCCGATCCGGGAATGCCGTGGAATTCGGATGCATTTTCCAACATTCCCGGGTCGGGTGCCGAGCCGATCTGATCCGGGAATGCCACGATTTGAATTCAGGGTGCATTTTCCGACATTCCCGGTCGAGGCCGGGGCGCCGATCCGGGAATGGTGCGGAATTCCAGGCATTTGATTTTCCGACATTCCCGGTCGGGCCAGGGGCACCGATCTGGGAATGCCGCGGAGTTCGGGCGCATTTTCCGATATTCCCGGGTTGGTTGTGGGGGCGCCGATCCGGGAATGCCGCGGAATTCGGGATGCATTTTCTGACATTCCCGGTCAGTGCCGAGGCGCTGATCCGGGAATGCCGCGAATTCGGACACATTTTCCGACATTCCTGGGTCGGGCCGGGGGCGCCCGATCCGGGAATGCCGCGAATTCGGATGAATTTTCCGACATTCCCGGTCGGGTGCCAAGGTGCCGATCCGGGAATGCCATGAATTCCGGACGCATTTTCCGACATTCCCAGGTCGGGCCGGGGCGCCGATCCGGGAATGCCACGGAATTCGACGATTTTCTGACATTCCCGGTCGGGGGTGGGGCGCCGATCCGGGAATGCCGCGGATTCCGGACGACATTTTCCGACATTCCCGGTCGGTGCCGGGCGCCAATCCGGGAATGCCAAGGAATTCGGACGCATTTTCCGACATTCCCGGTCGAGACCGGGCGCCATCCAGGAATGACGAGAATTCCGGACGGATTTTGGGTATTCCGGCAGAATGCATTTTTCCGACATTCCCAGGTCGGGGTGGGCCAGGGTGCCGATCCGGGAATGCCGCGAATTCCGGACGCATTTTCCGACATTCCCGGGTCGGTGCCAAGGCGCCGATCCGGGAATGCCGCGGAATTCGGGAATTTGAATTCGGACGCATTTTCCAACATTCCCGGTCGGTGCCGAGGCGCCGATCCGGGAATGCCACGAATTCCAGACGATTTTCCGACATTCCCGGTCGGGTGCCGGGGCGCCGATCCGGGAATGCCACAGAATTCGGGACGCATTTTCCAACATTCCCGGTCGGGCCGGGCGCCGATCCAGGAATGCCAAGGAATTCGGACGCATTTTCCGACATTCCCGGGTCGGGTCCCGGGCGCATCCGGGCGCCATCCGGGAATGGACGCGAATTCCGGACGCATTTTCCGACATTCCCGGGTCGGGCCGAAGGGCACCGATCCGGGAATGCCGCGGAATTCGGACGCATTTTCCGACATTCCCGGTCGGTGCCAGGGCGCCGATCCGGGAATGCCGCGGAATTCCGGATGCATTTTCTGACATTCCCGGTCGGTGCCGGGCGCCGATCCAGAAATGCCGCGAATTCGGATGCATTTTCCGACATTCCCGGTCGGTGCCGGGGCGCCGATCCGGGAATGCCAATTCAGGAATTCCGGATGCATTTTCCGACATTCCCGGGTCGGGTGCCGGGCGCCGATCCGGGAATGCCGCGAATTCTGGACGCATTTTCCGACATTCCCGGTCGGTGCCGGGCGCCGATCCGGGAATGCCAATTCGGAATTCCGGACGCATTTTCCAACATTCCCGGTCGGGAATGCCGGGCGCCGATCCGGGAATGCCGCGGAATTCGGGACGCATTTTCCGACATTCCCGGTCGGGGCCGGGCGCCGATCCGGGAATGCCGCGGAATTCGGACGATTTTCCGACATTCCCGGTCGGGTGCCAGGGCACCGATCCGGGAATGCCGCGATTTGTATTCCAGACGCATTTTCCGACATTCCCGGTCGGGCCAGGGCGCCGATCCGGGAATGCCGTGGAATTCGGACGCATTTTCCGACATTCCCGGGGTGGGGCCAGGGCGCCATCCGGGAATGCCGTGGAATTCGGACGCATTTTCCGACATTCCCGGTCGGGCCGAGGCGCCGATCCGGGGAATGCCGCGGAATTCCGATGCATTTTCCGACATTCCCAGGTCGGTGCCGGGCGCCAATCCGGGAATGCCGCGGAATTCCAGACGCATTTTCCAACATTCCCGGTTCGGGTGCCGGGCGCCAATCCAGGAATGCCGGAATTCCAGGACGCATTTTCCGACATTCCCGGGTCGGTGCCGGGGCGCCGATCCAGGAATGCCACGGAATTCCGGACGCATTTTCCGACATTCCCGGTCGGTGCCGAGGCGCCGATCCAGGAATGCCGCGGAATTCCGGACGCATTTTCCGACATTCCCGGTCGGTGCCGGGCGCCCGATCCGGGAATGCCGCGGAATTCCAGGACGCATTTTCCGATTTTCCTGCATTTTTCGGGTTCCCGGTTGGTGCCAGGGTGCCGATCCGGGAATGCCACGGAATTCGGATGCATTTTCCGACATTCCCGGTCGGGCCGGGGCGCCGATCCGGGAATGCCGAATTCGGACGCATTTTCCGACATTCCCGGTCGGGCCAGGCGCCCGATCCGGGAATGCCGGAATTCCAGACGCATTTTCCAACATTCCCGGTCGGCCAGCCAAGGTGCCGATCCGGGAATGCCGCCAGGAATTCGAATTCCTGCATTTTCCGACATTCCCGGTTGGCCAAGGGCGCCGATCCAGGAATGCCGCGAATTCCGGACGCATTTTCCGACATTCCCGGGTCGGGTCGGGGGCGCCGATCCGGGAATGCCACGGAATTCCGGACGCATTTTCCGACATTCCCGGTCGGGTGCCGAGGGTGCCGATCCGGGAATGCCGCGGAATTCCAGACGCATTTTCCGACATTCCTGGGTCGGTGCCGGCGCCGGATCCGGGAATGCCGGACGCATTTGAATTCCAGACGCATTTTCCGACATTCCCGGTCGGGTGCCGGGCGCCGATCCGGGAATGCCACGGAATTCCGGACGCATTTTCCGACATTCCCAGGTCGGGTCCGGGCGCCGATCCAGGAATGCCGCGGAATTCGGGACGCATTTTCCGACATTCCCGGTGGGGGCCAGGTGCCGATCCGGGAATGCCGCGAATTCCGGACGCATTTTCCGACATTCCCGGGTTGGGGCCAAGGCGCCCGATCTGGGAATGCTGTGGAATTCAGGAAGCATTTGAATTCCTGACGCATTTTCCAACATTCCCGGTTGGTGCCGAGGCGCCGATCCGGGAATGCTGGAATTCCAGACGCATTTTCCGACATTCCCGGGTCGGTGCCAAGGCGCCATCCGATCCAGGAATGCCGCGGAATTCCGGACGCATTTTCTGACATTCCCAGGTCGGTGCCGAGGCGCCGATTCGGGAATGCCGAGGAATTCCGGGCGGATTTTCCGACATTCCCGGGTCGAGGCCGGGGCGCCGATCCGAGAATGGTGCGGAATTCCGGGTGCATTGTCCGACATTCCCGGGTTGGGGCCGGAGAGCCGATCCGGGAATGCTGCGGAATTCCGGGCATTTTCCGACATTCCCGGGTCGGTGCCAGGGCGCCGATCCGGGAATGCCGCAGAATTCGGGCGCATTTTCCGACATTCCCGGGTCGGGTGCAGGATGCCGATCCGGGAATGCCGCGGAATTCCAGGATGCATTTTCCGACATTCCCAGGTCAGTGGCAGGGCCCGATCCGGGAATGCCGCGGAATTCGGACGCAGTTTCCTACATTCCCAGTTCGGTGCCAGGGCGTCGATCCAGGAATGCCGCGGAATTCCGGACGCATTTTCTGACATTCCCAGGTCGGTGCCGGGGCGCCGATCCGGGAATGCCGCGGAATTCCGGACGCATTTTCCGACATTCCCGGGTCGGTGCCAGGGCGCCGATCCGGGAATGCCGCAGAATTCAAGACGCAGTTTCCGAAATTCCCGGTTCGGGGCTGGGGCGCCGATCCAGGAATGCCGCGGAATTCCGGACACATTTTCCAACATTCCCGGGTCGGGTCGGGGGCGCCGATCCGGAAATGCCGCAGAATTCCGGACGCATTTCCCGACATTCCCGGGTCGGGTAGCCGGCCGCTGCCGATCCGCCGATCCGGGAATGGTGCGGAATTCGGATGCATTTTCCGACATTCCCGGTCGGGGCCAGGGCACCGATCCGGGAATGCCACGGAATTCCGGGCGCATTTTCCGATTTTCCCGGGTTGGTGTGGGGGCGCCGATCCCGATCCGAATGCCGCGGAATTCTGGACGCATTTTCTGACATTCCCGGGTCGGTGCCGAGGCGCCGATCCGGGAATGCCGCGGAATTCCGGACGCATTTTCCGACATTCCCGGGTCGGGGCGGGGGCGCCGATCCGGGAATGCCGCGGAATTCCGGATGCATTTTCCGACATTCCCGGGTCAGTGCCAGGGCGCCGATCCGGGAATGCCGCGGAATTCCGGACGCATTTTCCGACATTCCCAGTTCGGGGCCGGGGCGCCGATCCGGGAATGCCGCGGAATTCCGGACGCATTTTCTGACATTCCCGGGTCGGGTCGGGGGCGCCGATCCGGGAATGCCGCAGAATTCCGGACGCATTTTCCGACATTCCCGGGTTGGACCGGGGCCGATCCGGGAATGCTGTGGAATTCCGGACGCATTTTCCGACATTCCCGGGTCGAGACCGGGGCGCCGATCCAGGAATGCCGCAGAATTCCAGACGCATTTGTATTCCGGATGCATTTTTCGACATTCCCGGAGTCGGGGCCAGGGTGCCGATCCGGGAATGCCGCGGAATTCCGGACGCATTTTCCGACATTCGAGGGTCGGCGCCAAGGCGCCGATCCGGGACAGCCGTGGAATTCCAGACGCATTTGAATTCCGACATTCCCGGGTCGGGTCGGGGGCGCCGATCCGGGAATGCCACGGAGTTCCAGACGCATTTTCCGACATTCCTGGGTCGGTGCCGGGGCATCAATCTGGGAATGCCACGGAATTCCGGACACATTTTTTGACATTCCAGGGTCGGTGCCGAGGCGCCGATCCAGGAATGCTACGGAATTCCGATCGCATTTTCTGACATTCCGGTCGGGTGCCGGGCGCCGATCCGGGAATGCCGCGGAATTCCGATGCATTTTCCGACATTCCTGGGTTGGTGCCGGGCGCCCGATCCAGGAATTCCGTGGAATTTCTTCCCGAAGCATTTGAATTCGGATGCATTTTCCAACATTCCCGGTCAGTGCCGAGGCGCCGATCCGGGAATGCCTCGAATTCCAGACGCATTTTCCGTCATTCCCGTGTCAGTGCCGGCGCCCCGATCCGGGAATGCCGTGGAATTCGGACGCATTTTCCAACATTCCCGGTTGGTGGCAGGGTGCCGATCCGGGAATGCCGTGGAATTCCGGACGCATTTTCCGATATTCCCGGTCGTTGGGGTGGGGTGCCGATCCGGGAATGCTGTGGAATTCCGGAAGCATTTGAATTCCGGACGCATTTTCCAACATTCCCGGGTTGGTGCCGAGGCGCCGATCCGGGAATGCTACGGAATTCGGACGCATTTTCCGACATTCCCGGTCGATGCCAAGGCCCCAATCCGGGAATGCCATGGAATTCGGATGCATTTTCCGACATTCCCGGTCGGTGGCGTGGGCGCCGATCCGGGAATGCCGCGGAATTCCTGACGCATTTTCCGACATTCCTGGGTCGGAGCCAAGGCGCCGATCCGGGAATGCCTCGGAATTCAGGACGCATTTGAATTCCTGACGCATTTTCCGACATTCCCGGTCAATGCCGGGCGCCGATCCAGGAATGCCGCGAAATTCGGGGTGCATTTTCCGACATTCCCGGGTCGGTGCCGGGGCGCCGATCCAGGAATGCCGCGAATTCCGGACGCATTTTCCAACATTCCCGGTCGGTGCCAGGGCGCCGATCCGGGAATGCCGCCGCGGAATTCCCGAAATTCGACGCATTTTTTCGACATTCCCGGGTTGGGGCCAGGCGCCCGATCCGGGAATGCCGCGGAATTCGGACGCATTTTCCGACATTCCCGGTCGGGGCCAGGGCGCATATCCGGGAATGCCGCGTAATTCCAGACGCATTTTCTGACATTCCCGGGTCAGTGCCAGGGCGTCGATCCGGGAATGCCGCGGAATTCCGGACGCATTTTCCGACATTCCCGGTTGGGGCCGGGCGCCCGATCCGGGAATGCCGTGGAATTCCGGATGCATTTTCCGACATTCCCAGGTCATTGCCGAGGCCCCGATCTGGGAATGCCGCGGAATTCCGGATGCGTTTTCCGACATTCCTGGGTCATTGCCAGGGTGCCGATTCGGGAATGCCGCAGAATTCCGGACGCAGTTTCTGACATTCCCAGTTCGGGGCCGGGGCGCCAATCCGGGAATGCCGCGGAATTCCGGACGCATTTTCTGACATTCCCGGGTCGGGTCGGGGGCGCTGATCTGGGAATGCCGCATAATTCCGGACGCATTTTCCGACATTCCCGGGTCGGACCGTGGGCGCCGATCCGGGAATGCTGCGGAATTCCGGACGCATTTTCCAACATTCCCGGGTCGAGACCAGGGTGCCGATCCAGGAATGACGCAGAATTCTAGACGCATTTGTATTCCGGATGCATTTTTCGACATTCCCGGGTCGGGGCCAGGGTGCCGATCCGGGAATGCCGCGGAATTCCGGACGCATTTTCCGACATTCGAGGGTCGGCGCCAAGGCGCCGATCTGGGACAGCCGTGGAATTCCGGACGCATTTGAATTCCGGACGCATTTTCTGACATTCCCGGGTTGGTGCCGAGGCGCCGATCTGGGAATGCCACGGAGTTCCAGATGCATTTTCCAACATTCCTGGGTCGGTGCCGGGGCATCAATCTGGGAATACCACAGAATTCCGGACGCATTTTTCGACAAACCCGGGTCGGTGCCGAGGCACCAATCCAGGAATGCCAAGGAATTCCGGACGCATTTTCGGACATTTCCGGGTCGGTGCCGAGGTGACGATCCGGGAATGCCGCAGAATTCCGAGCCCATTTTCCGACATTCCTGGGTTGGTGCCGGGGTGCCGATCCAGGAATTCCGTGGAATTCCGGAAGCATTTGAATTCCGGATGCATTTTCCAATATTCCGGGTCAGTGCCGAGGCGCCGATCCGGGAATTCCTCAGAATTCCAGACGCATTTCCGTCATTCCCGTGTCAGTGCCGAGGCGCCGATCCGGGAATGCCGTGGAATTCCGGACGCATTATCCAACATTCCCGGGTTGGTGGCAGGGTGCCGATCCGGGATTGCCGTGGAATTCCGGGTGCATTTTCCGATATTCCCGGGTTGCGGTGGGGCGCCGATCCGGGAATGCTGTGGAATTCCGGAAGCATTTGAATTCCGGACGCATTTTCCAACATTCCCGGGTTGGTGCCGAGGCGCCGATCCGGGAATGCTACGGAATTCTGGACGCATTTCCGACATTCCCGGGTCGATGCCAAGGCCCCAATCCGGGAATGCCGTGGAATTCCGGATGCATTTTCTGACATTCCCGGGTCGGTGGCAGTGCGCCGATCTGGGAATGCCGCGGAATTCCTGATGCATTTTCCGACATTCCTGGGTCGGAGCCAAGGCGCCGATCCGGGACAGCCTCGGAATTCAGGACGCATTTGAATTCCTGACGCATTTTCTGACATTCCCGGGTCAATCCCGAGGCGCCGATCCAGGAATGGCGCGGAATTCCGGACGCATTTTTCGACATTCCCGGGTCGGTGCCGGGCGCCCGATCCAGGAATGCCGCAGAATTCCGAGTGCATTTTCCAACATTCCCGGGTCGGTGCCGAGGTGCCGATCCGGCCGCTGGACCCGATCCGGGAATGGGGCACCGAAATGGCGGCGTATTTTCCGACATTCCCGGGTCGGGGCCAGGGTGCATATCCGGGAATGCCGCGTAATTCCAGACGCATTTTCTGACATTCCCGGGTCAGTGACAGGGCGTCGATCCGGGAATGCCGTGGAATTCCGGACGCATTTTCCGATATTCCCGGGTTGGGGTGGGGCGCCGATCCGGGAATGCCGTGGAATTCCGGATGCATTTTCCGACATTCCCAGGTCATTGCCGAGGCGCCCGATCTGGGAATGCCGCGGAATTCCGGATGCGTTTTCCGTCATTCCTGGGTCATTGCCAGGGTGCCGATTCGGGAATGCCGCGGAATTCCTGGATGACGTTTTCCGTGCCATTCCCAATCCGGGAATCGGTGCCAGGGTTTCCGATCTTCCCGGAATGCAGCGGAATTCCTGAATGCAGCGGATTTTCCGATTTTCATTCCTGGGTCAGGGCCGCGGCGCCGATCCGAGAATGGTGCGAAATTCCGGGTGCATTTTCCGACATTCCCAGGTCAGTGCCGGGGCGCCGATCCAGGAATGCCGTGGAATTCCGGGCGCATTTTCCGACATTTGCGGGTCGTTGCCAGGGCGCCGATCCAGGAATGCCGCGGAATTCCGGGCGCATTTTCCGACATTCGCGGGTCAGTGCCGAGGTGCCGATCGGGAATGCCACAGAATTCCTAGCGCATTTTCCGACATTCCCGGGTCGGGGTCGGGGCGCCGATCCGGGAATGGCGCGGAATTCCGGGCGTATTTTCCGACATTCCTGGGTCAGGGCCAGGGTGCCGATCCGGGAATGCCGCGTAATTCCGGACGCATTTTCTGACATTCCCGGGTCAGTGACAGGGCCCCGATCCGGGAACGCCGCGGAATTCCGGACGTATTTTTTCCTGATGTTCCCGGGCCGGCGCCAGGGCCCCGATCCGGGAACGCCGCGGAATTCTGGACGCATTTTTTCCCAAAGTTCCCAGTCCGGCGCCGGGGATCCGATCCGGGATCGCCGTGGAAGTCCGGATGCATTTTTTCCCTGATGTTCCCGGGACGGCGCCGGGTGGCCGAGGAAGTCCGGACGCATTTTTTCCCGACGTACCCGGTTCGGCGCCGGGCCCCCGATCCGGGAACGCCGCGGAATTCCGGACGCATTTTTCCCGACGTTCCCGGGTCGGCGCCGGGGCCCTGATCCGGGAACGCCGCGGAATTGCGGACTCATTTTTTCCCGACGTTCCCGGGTCAGCGCCGGGGCACTGATCCAGGAACGCCGCGGAATTCGGACTCATTTTTTCCCGAAGTTCCCGGGTCAGCGCCGGGGCACTGATCCAGGAACGCCGCGGAATTCCGGACTCATTTTTTCCCGACGTTCCCGGGTCGGCGCCAGGGCCCCGATGCGGGAACGCCGTGGAATTCCAGACTCATTTTTTCCCGAAGTTCCCGGGCCGGCGCCGGGACCCCGATCCAGGAATGCAGCGGAATTCCGGACTCATTTTTTTCTTTTCCCGGCGTTCCCGGGGAACGCCGCGCCCAGACTCATTTTTTCCGATTCGGGTCGGTGCGGGAATTCCGGGAACGCATTTTTCCCGACGTTCCCGGGTCGGCGCCGGGGCCCCGATCCGGGAACGTCGCGGAATTCCGGACTCATTTTTTCCCGACATTCCCGGGCCGACGCCGGTGCCCCGATCCGGGAACGCTGCGAAATTCCAGACTCATTTTTTCCCGACGTGCCCGGGCCGGCTCCGGGGCCACGATCCCGGAACAATGCGGAATACAGGACGCATTTTTCCCCCAACATTCCCGGGTTGTCGCCGGGGCCCCGATCCTGGAACGCCGTGGAATTCCGGAAGCATTTTTTCCCGACGTGCCTGGGCCGGCGCGGGGCCCTGATCCAGGAACGCAGCGGAATTCTGGACTCCTTTTTTCCCGACGTTCCCGGGCCGGCGCCGGGGCCCCGATCCGGGAACGCCGCGGAATCCGGACGTATTTTTTCCCGACGTTCCCGGGCCGGCGCCGGGGCCCCGATCCGGGAACGCCGTGGAATTCCGGACGCATTTTTTCCCGAAGTTCCCGGTCCGGCCCAGGGGAATCGATCCGGGAACGCCGTGGAAGTCCATACGCATTTTTTCCCGACGTTCCCAGGACGGCGCTGGGGCCCTGATCCGGGAACGCCACGGACTTCCAGACTCATTTTTTCCCCGAAGTTGCCAGGTTGTCACCGGGGCCCCGATCCGGGAACGCAGCGGAATTCCGGACTCATTTTTCCCGACGTTCGCTGGTCGGCGCCGGGGCCCCGATCCGGGAACGCCGCGGAATTCCAGACGCATTTTTCCCCGACGTGCCCGGGCCGGCGCCGGGGTCCCGATCCGGGAACGCCGCGAATTCCGGACACATTTTTTTCCCGACGTTCCCGGGCCGGCGCCGGGGCCCCGATCCGGGAACGCCGTGGAATTCCGGATGCATTGGGCCGGCGCCGGGGCCCCGATCCGGGAACGCCGTGGAATTCCGGACGCATTTTTTTCCCGACGTTCCCGGGCAGGCGCCGGGGCCCCGATCCGGGAACGCCGTGGAATTCCAGACTCATTTTTTTCCGACGTTCCCGGGTCGGCGCCAGGGCCCCGATCCGGGAACGCCGCGGACTTCCGGACTCATTTTTTCCCAATCCGGGAACGCCGTGGAAGTCTGGACGCATTTTTTCCCGACGTTCCCGGGACGGCGCCGGTAGGCCGCGGAAGTTCGGATGCATTTTTTCCCGATGTTCCCGGGATGGCGCCGGGGCCCCGATCCGGGAAGGCCACGGAAGTCCGGATGCATTTTTTCCCGACGTTACCGGGTCGGCGCCGGGGCCCCGATCCGGGAACGCCGCGGACTTCCAGACTCATTTTTTCCCGAGGTTGCCGGGTTGTCGCCGGGGCCCCGATCCTGGAACGCCGCGGAAATCCGGAAGCACTTTTTCCTAACGTTCCCGGGCCAGCGCCGGGGCCCCAATCCGGGAACGCCGCGGACTTCCAGACTCATTTTTTCCCGACGTTGCCGGGTTGTCGCCGGGGCCCCGATCCGAGAACGCTGCGGAGTTCCGGATGCATTTTCCCCGACGTGCCCGGGCCGGCGCCGGGCCCCCGATCCGGGAACGCAGCGGAATTCCGGACTCATTTTTCCCGACGTTCGCAGCTCGGGGCCGGGGCCCCGATCCGGGAACGCCGCGGAATTCCAGACGCATTTTTCCCGAACGTTCCGGGGTGGCGCTGGGGCCCGATCCGGGAACGCCGTGGAATTCCAGGACTCATTTTTTCCCGGCGTTCCCGGGCGGCGCGCGCGGGCCCGATCCGGGAACGCCGCGGAATTCTGGACTCATTTTTTCCCGGCGTTCCCGGGCCAGCGCCGGGCCCGATCCGGGAACGCCGCGAATTTCCCGGATGCATTTTTCTGGCGTTCCCGGGCGGGCGCTGGGCCCCGATCCGGGAACGCCGTGGAATTTTTCCGGCGGCGCCGATCCGGGATTTTTTTTCCAGATGTTTTCCCGGCGTTCCCAGGCGGCGCCGGGGCCCCGATCCGGGAACGCCGTGGAATTCCAGACTCATTTTTTTCCGACGTTCCCGGGTCGGCGCCGGGCCCCGATCCGGGAACGCCGCGGACTTCCGGACTCATTTTTTCCCGATCCGGGAACGCCGTGGAAGTCTGGACGCATTTTCCTAGCGTTCCGGGATGGCGCCGGTAGGCGGGAATTCGGATGCATTTTTTTCCCGATGTTCCCGGGATGGCGCCGGGGCCCCGATCCGGGAACGCCGCGGAAGTCCGGATGCATTTTTTCCCGACGTTCCCGGGCCGGCGCCGGGGCCCCGATCCGGGAACGCCGCGGACTTCCAGACTCATTTTTTCCCGACGTTGCCGGGTTGTCGCCGGGGCCCCGATCCTGGAACGCCGCGGAAATCCGGAATCACTTTTTTCCTGGCGTTCCCGGTCCAGCGCGCTGGGCCCCGATCCGGGAACGCCGGTGGAATTCGGACTCATTTTTTCCCGATTCCCGGGCGTTCCCGATCCGGGAACGCCGTGGAATTCCCGATCCCGGGATGGCGATCCGGGAGGCGCGGAATTCCGGACTCATTTTTTCCCGACGTTCCCGGGCCAGCGCCGGGGCCCCAATCCGGGAACGCCGCGGAATTCCGGACTCATTTTTTCCCGACGTTCCCGGGTCGGCGCCGGGGCCCCGATCCGGGAACGCCGCGGAATTCCGGACTCATTTTTCCCGACGCGTGCCCGGGCTGGCGCCGGGGTCCCGATCCGGGAACGCCGCGGAATTCCGGACACATTTTTTCCAGCGTTCCGGGCGGCGGCGCCGGGGCCCGATCCGGGAACGCCGTGGAATTCGGATGCATTTTTTCCCGACGTTCCCGGGCAGGCGCTGGGGCCCGATCCGGGAACGCCGTGGAATTCCGGATGCATTTTTTCCCTGACGTTCCCAGGCAGGCGCCGGGGCCCCAATCCGGGAACGCCGCGGAATTCCAGACTCATTTTTTTCCGACGTTCCCGGGTCGTCGCGGGGGCCCCGATCCGGGAACGCCGCGGACTTCCGGACTCATTTTTTCCCGATCCGGGAATGCCGTGGAAGTCTGGACGCATTTTTTCCGAGCGTTCCCGGGCGGCGCCCGGGCCGGCCGCGGAAGTTCGGATGCATTTTTTCCCGATGTTCCCGGGATGGCGCTGGGGCCCCGATCCTGGAACGCCGCGGAAATCCGGAAGCACTTTTTCCTGACGTTCCCGGGCCAGCGCCGGGGCCCCAATCCGGGAACGCCGCGGAATTCCAGACTCATTTTTTCCCGAAGTTCCCGGGTTGTGGCTGGGCCCAATCCTGGAATGCGCGGAATTCCGGGACATGCATTTTTTCCCGACGTTCCCGGTCCGGCGCCGGGCCACCGATCCGGGAACGCCGCGGAATTCCGGACGCATTTTTTCCCGACGTTCCCGGGTCGGCGCCGGGGCCCCGATCCGGGAACGCCGCGGAATTCCAGACTCATTTTTTCCAGACGTTGCGGGTTGTCGCCGGGGCCCCGATCCTGGAACGCCCGCGGAATTCCAGACTCATTTTTTTCCAGGCGTTCCCGGGCGGCGCCGGGGCCCCGATCCCGGAACGCGGGAATTCGGACTCATTTTCCCGGACTTCGGACTCATTTTTCCCGATCCGGGAACGCCGTGGAATTCTGGACGCATTTTTTCCCGCGTTCCCGGGCGGGCCCGGCCCCGATCCGGGAACGCGGAAATTCGGACTCATTTTTTCCCGATGTTCCCGGGATGGCGCCAGGGCCCGATCCGGGAAGGCCACGGAAGTCCGGATGCATTTTTTCCCGCGTTCCCGGGATGGCGCCGGGGCCCCGATCCGGGAACGCCCGCGGAATTCGGACTCATTTTTTCCCGACGTTCCCAGGTTGGCGCCGGGGCCCCGATCCGGGAACGCCGCGGAATTCCGGACTCATTTTTTCCCGGCGTTCCCGGGTTGCGCGCGGGCCCCGATCCCGGGAACGCCGCGGACTTCCAGACTCATTTTTTCCCGCGTTCCGCGGGTCTGGCGCCATTTTTCCCGATCCGGGAACGCGCCGGCCGCGGAATTCCAGACGCATTTTTTCCCGACGTTCCCGGGACGGCGCCGGGCCCGATCCGGGAACGCCGCGGAATTCCGGACTCATTTTTTCCGGCGTTCCCGGGCCGGCGCCGGGGCCCCGATCCGGGAACGCCGCGGAATTCCAGACTCATTTTTTCCCGACGTTCCCGGGTCGGCGCCGGGGCCCCGATCCTGGAACGCCGCGGAATTCCGGACTCATTTTTTCCCGGCGTTCCCAGGCGGCGCCAGGGCCCGATCCGGGAACGCCGTGGAATTCCAGGACTCATTTTCCCCCAACGTTCCCGGGCCGGGCGCCGGGCCCCGATCCCCGATCCGGGAACGCCGCGGAATTCGGACTCATTTTTTCCCGGCGTTCCCGGGCAGCGCCGGGGCCCGATCCGGGAGCGCGCGGAATTCGGACTCATTTTTTCCGGCGTTCCGGGTCGGCGCCGGGCCCCGATCCGGGAACGCCGCGGAATTCGGACTCATTTTTTCCCATTCCCGGGCGGGCGCCGGGGCCCGATCCGGGAAAGTCTTCCGGACTCATTTTTTCCCGACGTTCCCGGGATGGCGCCGGGCCCCGATCCGGGAACGCCGCGGAATTCCGGATGCATTTTTCCCGACGTTCCCGGGCTGGCGCCGGGGCCCGATCCGGGAAGGCGCGGAATTCCAGACTCATTTTTTCCGGCGTTCCCGGGTCGTCGCCGGGGCCCGATCCGGGAACGCCATGGAATTCGGACTCATTTTTTCCCGATCCGGGAACCCCGATCCGGGAACGTGGAAATCTGGGCGCATTTTTTCCCGCGTTCCCTGGGATGGCGATCCGGGAACGCCGCGGAATTCGGACACATTTTTTCCCGATGTTCCCAGGCGGCGCCGGGGCCCGATCCGGGAACGCCGCGGAATTCGGATGCATTTTTTCCCGATGTTCCCGGGTCGGCGCCGGGGCCCCGATCCGGGAACGCCGTGGAATTCGGACTCATTTTTTCCCGGCGTTCCCAGGTTGGGCGCCGGGCCCCCATCCAGGAATGCCGCGGAATTCGGACTCATTTTTTCCGCGTTCCCGGGTCGGCGCCGGGCCCCGATCCGGGAACGCCGCGGAATTCCGGACTCATTTTTTTCCGACGTTCCCGGGTCGGCGCCGGGGCCCCGATCCGGGAACGCCGCGGAATTCCAGACTCATTTTTTTCCGACGTTCCCGGGCGGCGCCGGGCCCGATCCGGGAACACGGCGGAATTCGGACACATTTTTTCCCAGCGTTCCGGGCGGGCGCGGGGCCCGATCCGGGAACGCCGCGGAATTCCGGACTCATTTTTTCCCAGCGTTCCCGGGCGGCGCTGGGGCCCGATCCGGGAACGCCGTGGAATTCCGGACTCATTTTTTCCCGACGTTCCCGGGCCGGCGCTGGGTAATCAATCCGGGAAAGCCGTGGAATTCCAGACTCATTTTTCCCGACGTTCCCGGGACGGCGCCGGGTAATCAATCCGGGAAAGCCGTGGAAGTCCGGACTCATTTTTCCCCGCGTTACCGGGCGGCGCCGGGGCCCGATCTGGGAAGGCCACGAATTCCCGGACTCATTTTTTCTGGCGTTCCGGGTCGGTGCGGGGCCCGATCCTGGAACGCCCGCGCCCAATTCCGGACTCATTTTTTCCTGACGTTCCCGGGATTTTTCCAGCGCCCGGCCCGATCCGGGAATGCCAAGGAATTCTGGACGCATTTTTTCCCGACGTTCCCGGGCCAGCGCCGGGCACCCGATCCGGGAACGCAGCGGAATTCGGACTCATTTTTCCTGACATTCCCGGGTCGGCGCCGGGGCCCGATCCGGGAAACGCCCCGGAATTCCAGACTCATTTTTTCCGGGTGGCGTTCCCGGGTTGGCGCCGGGGCCCGATCCGGGAACGCCCGCGGAATTCGGATGCATTTTTTCCCCTATGTTCCCGGGCCGGCGCTGGGGCCCCGATCCGGGAACGCCGCGGAATTCCGGACTCATTTTTTCCCGACGTTCCCGGTCGGCTCCAGGGCCCGATCCCGGAACGCGGAATTCGGACTCATTTTTTTCCCAACATTCCCGGGTCTTCGCTGGGCCCGATCCTGGGAACGCCCTGGAATTCCAGGACTCATTTTTTCGGCGTGCCGGGCGGCGCCGGGCCCCGATCCGGGAACGCCGTGGAATTCCGGACTCCTTTTTTCCCGAAGTTCCCGGGCCGGCGCCGGGGCCCCGATCCGGGAACGCCGCGGAATTCCGGATGCATTTTTTCCCGACGTTCCCGGGCTGGCGCCGGGGCCCCGATCCGGGAAGGCCGCGGAATTCCGGACTCATTTTTCCCGACGTTCCCGGGTCGGTGCGGGGCCCGATCCGGGAACGCCGCGGACTTCGGACTCATTTTTTCCGATCCGGGAACGCCGTGGAAGTCTGGACGCATTTTTTCCCGATCCCGACGTTCCGGGATGGCGCCGGGAGGCGAATGCGGATGCATTTTTTTTTCCGACGTTCCCGGGTGGCGCGGGGCCCGATCCGGGAACGCCGCGGAATTCCAGACTCATTTTTTCCCGATGTTCCCGGGCCAGCGCCGGGGCCCGATCCCGGAACGCCGCGGAATTCGGACGAATTTTTCCCGACGTTCCCGGGCCGGCGCCGGGCCCGATCCGGGAACGCCGCGGAATTCGGACTCATTTTTTCCCGACGTTCCCAGGCGGCGCCGGGGCCCCGATCCGGGAACGCCACGGAATTCCGGACTCATTTTTTCCCGACGTTCCCGGGCGGCGCGCGGGGCCCCGATCCGGGAACGCCGTGGAATTCCGGACTCATTTTTCCGACGTTCCCGGACGCATTTTTTCCCGATGTTCCCTGGGTTGGCGCCGGGCCCGATCCGGGAAACGCCGTGGAATTCCGGACTCATTTTTTCCGGCGTTCCCAGCCAGGCGCCGGGGCCCCCATCCGGGAACGCCGTGGAATTCGGACTCATTTTTTCCGACGTTCCCGGGTCGGCGCGGGGCCCCGATCCTGGGAACGCCGAATTCGGACTCATTTTTTCCAGCGTTCCCGGGTCAGCGCTGGGGCCCGATCCGGGAACGCCGTGGAATTCCAGACTCATTTTTCCGACATTCCCGGGTCGGCGCGCCAGGCCCGATCCGGGAACGCCGCGGAATTCGGACTCATTTTTTCCCGACGTTCCCGGGTCGGCGCGCCGGTCCCGATCCGGGAACGCCGCGGAATTCGGACTCCTTTTTTTTCCAGCGTTCCCGGGCCGGCGCCGGGGCCCCGATCCGGGAACGCCGTGGAATTCCGGATGCCTTTTTCCCTGAAGTTCCCGGTCCGGCGCTGGGTAATCAATCCGGGAAAGCCGTGGAAGTCCGGAAGCATTTTTCCCGAAGTTCCCGGGACGGCGCCGGGTAATCAATCCGGAAAGCCGTGGAAGTCCGGACGCATTTTTTCCGGCGTTACCAGGGCGGCGCGGGGCCCGATCTGGGAAGGCCACGGAAGTCGGACTCATTTTTCCTGACGCTCCCGGGTCGGTGCCGGGGCCTTGATCCTGGAACGCCGCGCAATTCCGGAAGCATTTTTTCCTGACGTTCCAGAACCAGCGCCCCGGCCCCGATCCGGGAATGCCAAGGAGTTCTGGACGCATTTTTTCCTGACGTTCCCGGGCCAGCGCCGGGCACCCGATTCGGGAACGCCGCGGAATTCGGACTCATTTTTCCTGACATTTCGGGTGGGGCGCAGGGGCCCCGATCCGGGAACGCCGCGGAATTCCAGATGCATTTTTTTCCCGACGTTCCCGGGTTGGCGCCGGGGCCCCGATCCGGGAACGCCGCAGAATTCCGGATGCATTTTTTCCCTATGTTCCCGGGCCGGCGCTGGGGCCCCGATCCGGGAACGCCGCGGAATTCGGGACTCATTTTTTCCCGAGCGTTGCCGGGCGGCTCCAGGGCCCCGATCCCGAACACCGCGGAATACAGGACGCATTTCTTCCCCCCAACATTCCCGGGTCTTCGCCGGGGCCCCGATCCTGGAACGCCCTGGAATTCCAGAAGCATTTTTTCCCGACGTGCCCGGGCCGGCGCGGGGCCCCGATCTGGGAACGCAGTGGAATTCCGGACTCCTTTTTTCCCGAAGTTCCCGGGCCGGCGCCGGGGCCCCGATCCGGGAACGCCGCGGAATTCGGATGCATTTTTTCCAGCGTTCCCGGGCTGGCGCCGGGGCCCCGATCCGGGAAGGCCGCGGAAGTCAGGACGCATTTTTTCCGTCGTTCCCGGGTCGGTGCCGGGGCCCCGATCCAGGAACGCCGCGGACTTCCGGACTCATTTTTCCCGATCCGGGAACGCCGTGGAAGTCTGGACGCATTTTTTCCCGACGTTCCCGGGATGGCGCCGGGAGGCCGCGGAAGTCCGGATGCATTTTTTCCCGACGTTACCGGGTCGGCGCCGGGGCCCCGATCCGGGAACGCCGCGGACTTCCAGAAGCACTTTTTCCTGATGTTCCCGGGCCAGCGCCGGGGCCCCAATCCGGGAACGCCGCGGAGTTCCGGACTCATTTTTTCCCGACGTTCCCGCGCCGGCGCCGGGCCCCCGATCCGGGAACGCAGCGGAATTCCGGACTCATTTTTCCCGACGTTCCCAGTTCGGCGCCGGGGTCCCAATCCGGGAACGCCACGGAATTCCGGACACATTTTTTTCCCGACGTTCCCGGGCCGGCGCCGGGGCCCCGATCCAGGAACGCCGTGGAATTCCGGACGCATTTTTTCCCGATGTTCCCTGGCCGGCGCCGGGGCCCCGATCCGGGAACGCCGTGGAATTTCGGACGCATATTTTCCTGACGTTCCCAGCCAGGCACCGGGGCCCCCATCCGGGAACGCCGTGGAATTCCGGACTCATTTTTTCCCGACGTTCCCGGGTCGGCCCCGGGGCCCCGATCGGGACGCCGCGAATTCGGACTCATTTTTTCCGGGCGTTCCCGGGTCAGCGCTGGGGCCCCGATCCGGGAACGCCGTGGAATTCCAGACTCATTTTTCCCGACATTCCCGAGCCGGCGCCAGGCCCCCGATCCGGGAACGCCGCGGAATTCCGGAAGCATTTCTTCCCGACGTGCCCGGGCCGGCGCCGGTCACCGATCCGGGAACGCAGCGGAATTCCGGACTCCTTTTTCCCGACGTTCCCAGGCCCGGCGCCGGGGCCCCGATCCGGGAATGCCGCCGAAATTCGGATGCCTTTTCCCCCGAAGTTCCCGGTCCGGCGCCGGGTAATCAATCCGGGAAAGCCGTGGAAGTCCGGACGCATTTTTCCCGACGTTCCCGGGACGGCGCCGGGTAATCAATCCGGGAAAGCCGTGGAAGTCCGGACGCATTTTTTCCCGACGTTACCAGGACGGCACCGGGGCCCCGATCCGGGAACACCGCGGACTTCCAGAAGCACTTTTTCCTGATGTTCCCGGGCCAGCGCCGGGGCCCCAATCCGGGAAGGCCTCGGAAGTCCGTACGCATTTTTTCTGACGTTCCCGGGTCGGTGCCGGGGCCCCGATCCGGGAACGCCGCGGACTTCCGGACTCATTTTTCCCGATCCGGGAACGCCGTGGAAGTCTGGACGCATTTTTTCCCGACGTTCCCGGGATGGCGCCGGGAGGCCGCGGAAGTTCGGATGCATTTTTTCCCGATGTTCCCGGAATGGTGCCAGGGCCCCGATCCGGGAAGGCCACGGAAGTCCGGATGCATTTTTTCCCGACGTTACCGGGCCAGCGCCGGGCCCCCGATCCGGGAATGCAGCGGAATTCCGGACTCATTTTTCCCGACGTTCCCAGGTCGGCGCCGGGGTCCCGATCCGGGAACGCCACGGAATTCCGGACACATTTTTTTCCCGACGTTCCCGGGCCGGCGCCGGGGCCCCGATACGGGAATGCCGCGGAATTCCGGACGCATTTTTTCCCAATGTTCCCTGGCCGGCGCTGGGGCCCCCATCCGGGAACGCCGTGGAATTCCGGAATCATTTTTTCCCGACGTTCCCGGGTCGGCCCCGGGGCCCCGATGCGGGAACGCCGCAGAATTCCGGACTCATTTTTCCCAACGTTCCCGGGTCGGCGCTGGGGCCCCGATCCGGGAACGCCGTGGAATTCCAGACTCATTTTTCCCGACATTCCCGGGCCGGCGCCGGGGCCCCGATCCGGGAATGCCGCAGAATTCCGGATGCCTTTTTCCCCGAAGTTCCCGGTCCGGCGCCGGGTAATCAATCCGGGAAAGCCGTGGAAGTCCGGACGCATTTTTCCCGACGTTCCCGGGACGGCGCCAGGTAATCAATCCGGGAAAGCCGTGGAAGTCCGGACGCATTTTTTCCCGACGTTCCCAGGACGGCACCGGGGCCCCGATCCGGGAACACCGCGGACTTCCAGAAGCACTTTTTCCTGATGTTCCCGGGCCAGCGCCGGGGCCCCAATCCGGGAAGGCCTCGGAAGTCCGTACGCATTTTTTCTGACGTTCCCGGGTCGGTGCCGGGGCCCCGATCCGGGAACGCCGCGGACTTCCGGACTCATTTTTCCCGATCCGGGAACGCCGTGGAAGTCTGGACGCATTTTTTCCCGACGTTCCCGGGATGGCGCCGGGAGGCCGCGGAAGTTCGGATGCATTTTTTCCCGATGTTCCCGGAATGGCGCCAGGGCCCCGATCCGGGAAGGCCACGGAAGTCCGGATGCATTTTTTCCCGACGTTACCGGGCCAGCACCGGGCCCCCGATCCGGGAATGCAGCGGAATTCCGGACTCATTTTTCCCGACGTTCCCAGGTCGGCGCCGGGGTCCCGATCCGGGAACGCCATGGAATTCAGGACACATTTTTTTCCCGACGTTCCCGGGCCGGCGCCGGGGCCCCGATACGGGAATGCCGCGGAATTCCGGACGCATTTTTTCCCAATGTTCCCTGGCCGGCGCTGGGGCCCCCATCCGGGAACGCCGTGGAATTCCGGAATCATTTTTTCCCGACGTTCCCGGGTCGGCCCCGGGGCCCCGATGCGGGAACGCCGCAGAATTCCGGACTCATTTTTCCCAACGTTCCCGGGTCGGCGCTGGGGCCCCGATCCGGGAACGCCGTGGAATTCCAGACTCATTTTTTCCCGACGTTCCCGGGCCGGCGCCGGGGCCCCGATCCGGGAACGCCGCGGAATTCCGGATGCCTTTTTCCCCGAAGTTCCCGGTCCGGCGCCGGGTAATCAATCCGGGAAAGCCGTGGAAGTCCGGACGCATTTTTCCCGACGTTCCCGGGACGGCGCCAGGTAATCAATCCGGGAAAGCCGTGGAAGTCCGGACGCATTTTTTCCCGACGTTCCCAGGACGGCACCGGGGCCCCGATCCGGGAACACCGCGGACTTCCAGAAGCACTTTTTCCTGATGTTCCCGGGCCAGCGCCGGCCCCAATCCGGGAACGCCGCGGAGTTCGGACTCATTTTTTCCAGCGTTCCCGGGCGGCGCGCGGGGCCCCGATCTGGGAATGCAGCGGAATTCGGACACATTTTTTCCCGCGTTCCCGGGCCGATGCCGGGGCCCCGATACGGGAACGCCGCGGAATTCCGGACGCATTATTTCCCAATGTTCCCTGGCCGGCGCTGGGGCCCCCATCCGGGAACGCCGTGGAATTCGGACTCATTTTTTCCCGGCGTTCCCGGTCGGCCCCGGGGCCCCGATCCGGGAACGCCGCAGAATTCGGACTCATTTTTCCCAGCGTTCCCGGGTCCGGCGCTGCGGCCCGATCCGGGAACGCCGTGGAATTCCAGACTCATTTTCCCGACATTCCGGGCCGGGCGCCGGGCCCCGATCCGGGAACGCCGCGAAATTCGGATGCATTTTTTCCCGACGTGCCGGGGCCGGCGCCGGTCACCGATCCGGGAACACCGCGGAATTTCGGACTCCTTTTTTCCTGACGTTCCCGGGCCGGCGCCGGGGCCCCGATCCGGGAACGCCGCGGAATTCCGGATGCCTTTTTCCCCGAAGTTCCCGGTCCAGCGCCGGGTAATCAATCCGGGAAAGCCGTGGAAGTCCGGACACATTTTTCCCGACGCGTTCGGGGCGGCGCCAGGTAATCAATCCGGGAAAGCCGCGAAGTTCGGATGCATTTTTTCCCGATGTTCCCGGAATGGCGCCAGGGCCCCGATCCGGGAAGGCCACGGAAGTCCGGATGCATTTTTTCCCGACGTTACCGGGTCGGCGCCGGGGCCCCGATCCGAGAACGCCGTGGAATTCCAGACTCATTTTTCCCGACATTCCCGGGCCGGCGCCGGGCCCCCGATCCGGGAACGCCGGAATTCGGACACATTTTTTTTTCCGAGCGTTCCCGGGCGGCGCTGGGCCCGATCCGGGAATGCCGCGGAATTCGGACGCATTTTTCCCAATGTTCCCTGGCCGGCGCTGGGGCCCCCATCCGGGAACGCCGTGTAATTCCGGAATCATTTTTTCCCGACGTTCCCGGGTCGGCCCCGGGGCCCCGATGCGGGAACGCCGCAGAATTCCGGACTCATTTTTCCCAACGTTCCCGGGTCGGCGCTGGGGCCCCGATCCGGGAACGCCGTGGAATTCCAGACTCATTTTTCCCGACATTCCCGGGCGGCGCCGGGGCCCGATCGGGAATGCCGCGAAATTCGGATGCCTTTTTCCCGAAGTTCCCGGTCCGGCGCCGGGTAATCAATCCGGGAAAGCCGTGGAAGTCCGACGCATTTTTTCCCGGCGTTCCCGGACGGGCGCCAGGTAATCAATCCGGGAAAGCCGTGGAAGTCCGGACGCATTTTTTCCCGCGTTCCCAGGGCGGCACTGGGGCCCGATCCGGGAACACCGCGGACTTCCAGAAGCACTTTTTCCTGATGTTCCCGGGCCAGCGCCGGGGCCCCAATCCGGGAACGCCGCGGAGTTCCGGACGAATTTTTCCCGACGTTCCCGCGCCGGCGCCGGGCCCCCGATCCGGGAACGCAGCGGAATTCGGACACATTTTTTCCAGCGTTCCCGGGCGATGCCGGGCCCCGATCCGGGAACGCCGCGGAATTCCGGACGCATTTTTTCCCAATGTTCCCTGGCCGGCGCTGGGGCCCCCATCCGGGAACGCCGTGGAATTCCGGACTCATTTTTTCCCGACGTTCCCGGTTGGCCCCGGGGCCCCGATGTGGGAACGCCGCAGAATTCCGGACTCATTTTTCCCAACGTTCCCGGGTCGGCGCTGCGGCCCCGATCCGGGAACGCCGTGGAATTCCAGACTCATTTTTCCCGACATTCCCGGGCCGGCGCCGGGCCCCCGATCCGGGAACGCCGCGGAATTCCGGATGCATTTTTTCCCGACGTGCCCGGGCCGGCGCCGGTCACCGATCCGGGAACACAGCGGAATTTCGGACTCCTTTTTTCCTGACGTTCCCGGGCCGGCGCCGGGGCCCCGATCCGGGAACGCCGCGGAATTCCGGATGCCTTTTTCCCCGAAGTTCCCGGTCCAGCGCCGGGTAATCAATCCGGGAAAGCCGTGGAAGTCCGGACACATTTTTCCCGACGTTCCCGGGACGGCGCCAGGTAATCAATCCGGGAAAGCCGCGGAAGTTCGGATGCATTTTTTCCCGATGTTCCCGGAATGGCGCCAGGGCCCCGATCCGGGAAGGCCACGGAAGTCCGGATGCATTTTTTCCCGACGTTACCGGGTCGGCGCCGGGGCCCCGATCCGAGAACGCCGTGGAATTCCAGACTCATTTTTCCCGACATTCCCGGGCCGGCGCCGGGCCCCCGATCCGGGAACGCCTCGGAATTCCGGAAGCATTTTTTCCTGACGTGCCCGGGCCGGCGCCGGTCACGGATCCGGGAACACAGCGGAATTCCGGACTCCTTTTTTCCTGACGTTCCCGGGCCGGCGCCGGGGCCCCGATCCGGGAATGCCGCAGAATTCCGGATGCCTTTTTCCCCGAAGTTCCCGGTCCGGCGCCGGGTAATCAATCCGGGAAAGCCGTGGAAGTCCGGACGCATTTTTCCCGACGTTCCCGGGACGGCGCCAGGTAATCAATCCGGGAAAGCCGTGGAAGTCCGGACGCATTTTTTCCCGACGTTCCCAGGATGGCACCGGGGCCCCGATCCGGTAAGGCCACGGAAGTCCGGACACATTTTTTCCGACGCTCCCGGGTCGGTGCCGGGGCTTTGATCCTGGAACGCCGCGCAAGTCTGGAAGCATTTTTTCCCGACGTGCCCGGGCCGGCGCGGGGCCCCGATCCGGGAACGCAGTGGAATTCCGGACTCCTTTTTTCCCAAACTTCCCGGGCCGGCGCCGGGGCCCCGATCCGGGAATGCCGCGGAATTCCAGATGCATTTTTCCCGACATTCCCGGGCCGGCGCCGGGCCCCCGATCCGGGAACGCCTCGGAATTCCGGAAGCATTTTTTCCTGACGTGCCCGGGCCGGCGCCGGTCACCGATCCGGGAACACAGCGGAATTCCGGACTCCTTTTTTCCTGACGTTCCCGGGCCGGCGCCGGGGCCCCGATCCGGGAATGCCGCAGAATTCCGGATGCCTTTTTCCCCGAAGTTCCCGGTCCGGCGCCGGGTAATCAATCCGGGAAAGCCGTGGAAGTCCGGACGCATTTTTCCCGACGTTCCCGGGACGGCGCCAGGTAATCAATCTGGGAAAGCCGTGGAAGTCCGGACGCATTTTTTCCCGACGTTCCCAGGACGGCACCGGGGCCCCGATCCGGGAACACCGCGGACTTCCAGAAGCACTTTTTCCTGATGTTCCCGGGCCAGCGCCGGGGCCCCAATCCGGGAACGCCGCGGAGTTCCGGACGAATTTTTCCCGACGTTCCCGGGCCGGCGCCGGGCCCCGATCTGGGAATGCAGCGGAATTCGGACACATTTTTTCCCGCGTTCGGGCGATGCCGGGCCCGATACGGAACGCCACGGACTTCCAGAAGCACTTTTTCCTGATGTTCCCGGGCCAGCGCCGGGGCCCCAATCCGGGAACGCCGTGGAATTCCAGACTCATTTTTTCCCGACGTTCCCGGGTCGGCCCCGGGGCCCCGATGTGGGAACGCCGCAGAATTCCGGACTCATTTTTCCCAACGTTCCCGGGTCGGCGCTGCGGCCCCGATCCGGGAACGCCGTGGAATTCCAGACTCATTTTTCCCGACATTCCCGGGCCGGCGCCGGGTAATCAATCCGGGAAAGCCGTGGAAGTCCGGACGCATTTTTCCCGACGTTCCCGGGACGGCGCCAGGTAATCAATCCGGGAAAGCCGCGGAAGTTCGGATGCATTTTTTCCCGATGTTCCCGGAATGGCGCCAGGGCCCCGATCCGGGAAGGCCACGGAAGTCCGGATGCATTTTTTCCCGACGTTACCGGGTCGGCGCCGGGGCCCCGATCCGAGAACGCCGCGGACTTCCAGAAGCACTTTTTCCTGATGTTCCCGGGCCAGCGTCGGGGCCCCAATCCGGGAACGCCGCGGAGTTCCGGACGAATTTTTCCCGACGTTCCCGTGCCGGCGCCGGGCCCCCGATTTGGGAATGCAGCGGAATTCCGGACACATTTTCCCGACGTTCCCAGGTCGGCGCCGGGATCCCGATCCGGGAACGCCACGGAATTCCGGACACATTTTTTTCCTGACGTTCCCGGGCCGGCGCCGGGGCCCCGACCCGGGAACGCCGCGGAATTCCGGACTCATTTTTTCCCGACGTGCCCGCGCCGGCTTCAGGGCCACGATCCCGGAACACCGCGGAATACAGGACGCATTTCCCCCCCCAACATTCCCGGGTCGTCGCCGGGGCCCCGATCCGGGAACGCCGCCAAATTCCGGACTCATTTTTTCCCGATGTGCCCGGGCCGGCTCCAGGGCCACGATCCCGGAACACCGCGGAATACAGGACGCATTTCCCCCCCAACATTCCCGGGTCGTCGCCGGGGCCCCGATCCTGGAACGCCGCAGAATTCCGGAAGCATTTTTTCCCGACGTGCCCGGGCCGGCGCGGGGCCCCGATCCGGGAACGCCGCGGAATTCCGGATGCATTTTTCCCGCCGTTCCCGGGCTGGCGCTGGGGCCCCGATCCGGGAAGGCCTCGGAAGTCCGTACGCATTTTTTCTGACGTTCCCGGGTCGGTGCTGGGGCCCCGATCCGGGAACGCCGCGGACTTCCGGACTCATTTTTCCCGATCCGGGAACGCCGTGGAAGTCTGGACGCATTTTTTCCCGACGTTCCCGGGATGGCGCCGGGAGGCCGCGGAAGTTCGGATGCATTTTTTCCCGATGTTCCCGGAATGGCGCCAGGGCCCCGATCCGGAAAGGCCACGGAAGTCCGGATGCATTTTTTCCCGACGTTACCGGGCCAGCGCCGGGCCCCCGATCCGGGAATGCAGCGGAATTCCGGACTCATTTTTCCCGACGTTCCCAGGTCGGCGCCGGGGTCCCGATCCGGGAACGCCACGGAATTCCGGACACATTTTTTTCCCGACGTTCCCGGGCCGGCGCCGGGGCCCCGATACGGGAATGCCGCGGAATTCCGGACGCATTTTTTCCCAATGTTCCCTGGCCGGCGCTGGGGCCCCCATCCGGGAACGCCGTGGAATTCCGGACTCATTTTTTCCCGACGTTCCCGGGTCGGCCCCGGGGCCCCGATGTGGGAACGCCGCAGAATTCCGGACTCATTTTTCCCAACGTTCCCGGGTCGGCGCTGCGGCCCCGATCCGGGAACGCCGTGGAATTCCAGACTCATTTTTCCCGACATTCCCGGGCCGGCGCCGGGCCCCCGATCCGGGAACGCTGCGGAATTCCGGATGCATTTTTTCCCGACGTGCCCGGGCCGGCGCCGGTCACCGATCCGGGAACACAGCGGAATTTCGGACTCCTTTTTTCCTGACGTTCCCGGGCGGCGCCCCGGGCCCGATCCGAACGCCCGCGGAATTCGGATGCCTTTTTCCCCGAAGTTCCCGGTCCAGCGCCGGGTAATCAATCCGGGAAAGCCGCGGAAGTTCAGATGCATTTTTTCCCGATGTTCCCGGAATGGCGCCAGGGCCCCGATCCGGGAAGGCCACGGAAGTCCGGATGCATTTTTCCCGACGTTACGGGTCGGGCGCCAGGCCCGATCCGAGAACGCCGTGGAATTCCAGACTCATTTTTCCCGACATTCCCGGGCCGGCGCCGGGCCCCCGATCCGGGAACGCCGCGGAATTCCGGAAGCATTTTTTCCTGACGTGCCCGGGCCGGCGCCGGTCACCGATCCGGGAACACAGCGGAATTCCGGACTCCTTTTTTCCTGACGTTCCCGGGCCGGCGCCGGGGCCCCGATCCGGGAATGCCGCAGAATTCCGGATGCCTTTTTCCCCGAAGTTCCCGGTCCGGCGCCGGGTAATCAATCCGGGAAAGCCGTGGAAGTCCGGACGCATTTTTCCCGACGTTCCCGGGACGGCGCCAGGTAATCAATCCGGGAAAGCCGTGGAAGTCCGGACGCATTTTTTCCCGACGTTCCCAGGACGGCACCGGGGCCCCGATCCGGTAAGGCCACGGAAGTCCGGACGCATTTTTTCCGACGCTCCCGGGTCGGTGCCGGGGCCTTGATCCTGGAACGCCGCGGAATTCTGGAAGCATTTTTTCCCGACGTGCCCGGGCCGGCGCGGGGCCCCGATCCGGGAACGCAGTGGAATTCCGGACTCCTTTTTTCCCAAACTTCCCGGGCCGGCGCCGGGGCCCCGATCCGGGAATGCCGCGGAATTCCGGATGCATTTTTCCCGACGTTCCCGGGCTGGCGCCGGGGCCCCGATCCGGGAAGGCCGCGGATGTCCGTACGCATTTTTTCCCGACGTTCCCGGTCGGTGCGCACATTTTTTTTTCCCGGGCCCGATCCGGGAACGCCGCGGACTTCCGGACTCATTTTTCCCGATCCGGGAACGCCGGGAAGTCTGGGCGCATTTTTTCCCGATCCGGGATGGCGCCGGAGGCCGCGGAAGTTCGGATGCATTTTTCCCGATGTTCCCGGAATGGCGCCAGGCCCCGATCCGGGAAGGCCACGGAAGTCCGGATGCATTTTTTCCCGACGTTACCGGGTCGGCGCCGGGGCCCCGATCCGGGAACGCCGCGGACTTCCAGAAGCACTTTTTCCTGATGTTCCCGGGCCAGCGCCGGGGCCCCAATCCGGGAACGCCGCGGAATTCCGGACTCATTTTTCCCGACGTTCCCGCGGCGCGCCGGGCCCCAATCTGGGAATGCAGCGGAATTCGGACATTTTTTCCCGACGTTCCCGGGCGGGCGCCAGGTAATCAATCCGGGAAAGCCGCGAAATTCGACGCATTTTTTTTCCCAATGTTCCCTGGCCGGGCGCTGGGGCCCCCATCCGGGAACGCCGGAATTCCGGACTCATTTTTTTTCCGACGTTCCGGGTCCAGCGCCGGGCCCCGATGTGGGAACGCCCCGCCAGAAACGAATTCGGACTCATTTTTTCCCGACGTTCCGGGTCGGCGCTGGGGCCCGATCCGGGAATGCCGTGGAATTCGGACTCATTTTCCCGACATTCCCAGGTCGGCACTGGGCCCGATCCGGGAACGCCACGGAATTCCGGATGCATTTTTTCCCGACGTGCCCGGGTTGGCGCCGGGGCCCCGATCCGAGAACGCCGCGGACTTCCAGAAGCACTTTTTCCTGATGTTCCCGGGCAAGCGCCGGGGCCCCAATCCGGGAACGCCGCGGAGTTCCGGACGCATTTTTTCCCGACGTTCCCGGGCCGGCGCCGGGCCCCGATCCGGGAATGCAGCGGAATTCGACACATTTTCCCGACGTTCCCAGGTCGGCGCCGGGATCCCGATCCGGGAACGCCACGGAATTCCGGACACATTTTTTTCCTGACGTTCCCGGGCCGGCGCCGGGGCCCCGACCCGGTAACGCCGAGCAATTCCGGACGCATTTTTTCCGACGTTCCCGGGTCGGCGCCGGGGCTCCGATCTGGGAATGCTGTGGAATTCCGGATGCATTTTTTCGATATTCCCGGGTCGGCGCCGTGAAATCATCGAAATTTTTCCGCCGGGCTGGCGCCGATCCGGGAATGCTGCGAATTCGGATGCATTTTTTCGACATTCCCGGTCAGCGCCAGGCGCCGATCCTGGAACGCCGTGGAATTCGGGACACAATTTTTTTTCGACATTCCTGGGTCGGCGCCGGGGCTCCGATCCAGGAACGCCGCGTAATTCCGGATGCATTTTTTTGACATTCCCAGATCGGCGCCGGGGCGCCGATCCCGGAATGCCGCGTAATTCTGGACACATTTATTCGACATTCCCCGGTCGGTGCCGGGGCGCCGATCCTGGAATGGCGCGAAATTCCGGATGCATTTTTTCGACATTCCCGGGTCGGCTCCGGCGCACCGATCCGGGAATGCCGCGCAATTCCGGACACATTTTTTTCGACATTCCCGGTCAGCTCCGGGGCGCTGAACCTGGAACGCCGTGGAATTTGGGACACAATATTTTTTCGACATTCCTAGGTCTGCTCCGGGGCGCCGAACCGGGAACGCCGTGGAATTCCGAACGCAATTTTTTTTCGACATTCCCGGGTCAGCGCCAGGGCTCCGATCCGGGAATGCCGCGGAATTTCGGACGCATTTTTTTCGACATTCCCAGGTGGGCGCCGGGGCGCCGATCCGGGAACGCTGTGCAATTCCGGACGCATTTTTTCGAAATTCCCAGGTCGGTGCCGGGGCGCAGATCCAGAAACGCCGTGCAATTCCGGACGCATTTTTTCCCGACATTCCCTGGTTGGCGCCGGGGCGCCGAACCTGGAACGCCTCGGAATTCCGGAAGCATTTTTTCCTGACGTGCCCGGACCGGCGCCGGTCACCGATCCGGGAACACAGCGGAATTCCGGACTCCTTTTTTCCTGACGTTCCCGGGTCGGGCGCTGGGGCCCGATCCGGGAATGCCGCAGAATTCCGGATGCCTTTTTCCCCGAAGTTCCCGGTCCGGCGCCGGGTAATCAATCCGGGAAAGCCGTGGAAGTCCGGACGCATTTTTCCCGACGTTCCCGGGACGGCGCCAGGTAATCAATCCGGGAAAGCCGTGGAAGTCCGGACGCATTTTTTCCCGACGTTCCCAGGACGGCACCGGGGCCCCGATCCGGGAACACCGCGGACTTCCAGAAGCACTTTTTCCTGATGTTCCCGGGCCAGCGCCGGGGCCCCAATCCGGGAACGCCGCGGAGTTCCGGACGAATTTTTCCCGACGTTCCCGCGCCGGCGCCGGGCCCCCGATCTGGGAATGCAGCGGAATTCCGGACACATTTTTTTCCCGACGTTCCCGGGCCGATGCCGGGGCCCCGATACGGGAACGCCGCGGAATTCCGGACGCATTATTTCCCAATGTTCCCTGGCCGGCGCTGGGGCCCCCATCCGGGAACGCCGTGGAATTCCGGACTCATTTTTTCCCGACGTTCCCGGGTCGGCCCCGGGGCCCCGATGTGGGAACGCCGCAGAATTCCGGACTCATTTTTCCCAACGTTCCCGGGTCGGCGCTGCGGCCCCGATCCGGGAACGCCGTGGAATTCCAGACTCATTTTTCCCGACATTCCCGGGCCGGCGCCGGGCCCCCGATCCGGGAACGCCGGGAATTCGGATGCATTTTTTCCCGACGTGCCCGGGCCGGCGCCGGTCACCGATCCGGGAACACAGCGGAATTCGGACTCCTTTTTTCCTGACGTTCCCGGGCCGGCGCCGGGGCCCCGATCCGGGAACGCCGCGGAATTCCGGATGCCTTTTTCCCCGAAGTTCCCGGTCCAGCGCCGGGTAATCAATCCGGGAAAGCCGTGGAAGTCCGGACGCATTTTTCCCGACGCGTTCCCGGACGGGCGCCAGGTAATCAATCCGGGAAAGCCGCGGAAGTTCGGATGCATTTTTTCCCGATGTTCCCGGAATGGCGCCAGGGCCCGATCCGGGAATGCCACGGAAGTCCGATGCATTTTTTCGACGTTCCCGGGTCGGCGCCGGGCGCCCGATCCGGGAATGCCAGCGAATTCCGGATGCATTTTTTTCCCGACGTTCCCGGGTCCGGAACGCCGGGCGATTTTTTTCGACGTTCCCAGGTCGGGAATGCCGATCCGGGAATGCAGCGGAATTCGACATTTTTTCGACATTCCCAGGTCGGGCGCTGGGCGCCCGATCCGGGAATGCCGCGGAATTCCGGACACATTTTTTCCGACATTCCCGGTCGGGCGCTGGGCGCCTCGATCCGGGAATGCCGCGGGAATCCGGACGATTTTTTCCGACATTCCCGGGTCGGCGCTGGGGCGCCGATCCGGAATGCTGTGGAATTCCGGATGCATTTTTTTTTCGACATTCCTGGGTAGACGGCCGGGCGCCGATCCGGGAATGCCGCGAAATTCCGGATGCATTTTTTTCCCGACATTCCCGGGTCAGCGCCAGGCGCCGATCCTGGAACGCCGTGGAATTCGGATGCATTTTTTTTCGACATTCCTGGGTCAGCGCCGGGGCTCCGATCCGGGAACGCCGCATAATTCGGATGCATTTTTTTTCGACATTCCCGGGTCGGCGCCGGGCCAACGCCCGATCCGGGAATGCCGCGAAATTCGGACTCATTTTTTCGACATTCCCGGGTCGGGCCGGGGCGCCCTGGAATGCTGGAATGGCGCAAATTCGATGAATTTATTCGACATTTCCGACATTCCCGGTCGGGCGCTGGGCGCCGATCCGAACGCCTGGAATGCATTTTTTCGTTCCCCGGTCAGATGCAATTTTTTTTTCGACATTCCCGGGTCAGCGCCGGGCCCCGATCCGGGAAATGCCGCGAATTCCGATGCATTTTTTTCCCGGGAAAGCCATTCCAGATGCGGGTGGTGCCGGGGCTCCGATCCGGAAATGCCGCGAATTCCGGGATGCATTTTTTTCCGACATTCCCGGGTCGGGCGCCAGGCTCCGATCCGGGAATGCCGGAATTCGGATTTTTTCCGACATTCCCGGGTGGCGCCGGGCGCCGATCCGGGAATGCAGTGGAATTCGGACTCATTTTTTTTGACATTCCCGGGTGGGCGCCGGGCCGCCGATCCGGGAATGCCGCGGAATTCCGATGCATTTTTTTTCGACATTCCCGGGTCGGGCGCCGGGCGCCTGATCCGGGAATGCCGCGCAATTCCGATGCATTTTTTTCCGACATTCCCGGGTCGGGCGCATTTTTTCGACATTCGGGCCGATCCGGGCTGATCCGGAATGCCGCGAATTCGGATGCATTTTTCCACATTCCCGGGTTGGCGCGCCGGGCGCCGATCCGGGAATGCCGCAGAATTCCGGATGCATTTTTTCCGACATTCCCGGGTCGGGCGCCGGGGCCGCCCGATCCGGGAATGCAGCGGAATTCGGATGCATTTTTTTCGACATTCCCCGGGTCGGCGCCGGGCGCCGATCCGGGAATGCCAGCGGAATTCCGGATGCATTTTTTTCGACATTCCGGTTGGGCGCCGCGGGGCGCCGATCCAGGAATGCCGCGAATTCCATGCATTTTTTTCCTGACATTCCCGGTCGGCGCCGGGCGCCGATCCGGAATGCTGCCGAATTCGGATGCATTTTTCTACATTCCCGGGTCGGGCGCCGGGCGCCATCCGGGTGCCGCGGAATTCCGGACTTCCATTTTTTTTCTGACATTCCCGGTCGGGCGCCGGGCCGCCCGATCCGGGAATGCTGCGAATTCGGACGCATTTTTTCTGACATTCCCGGGTGGGCGCCGGGCACCGATCCGGGAATGCAGCGGAATTCAGGACTTATTTTTTTCCGACATTCCCTGGGTCGGCGCCGGGCGCCGATCTGGGAATGCCCGCGCGGAATTCCGGATGCATTTTTTTTTCCCACATTCCCAGGTCGGGCGCTGGGGGGCGCAGGTCCGAAATGCCGCGATTTCGCATTTTTTCGATCCGGGAATGCCACGGAATTCGGACTCATTTTTTTCGACATTCCCAGGTGGGTGCGCCGGGCGCCGATCCGGGAATCCGGGAATGCCATTTTTTTCGACATTCCCGGGTCGGCGATTTTTTCCGGACGCATTTTTTTCGGTCCGGGTCGGCGCCAGGGCCCCGATCCGGGTATGCCGCGGAATTCTGGACGCATTTTTTTCAACATTCCCGGTTGGGCGCCGGGTGCCGATCCGGGAATGCCGCGGAATTCCGGACGCATTTTTTCCTGACATTCCCAGGTCGGGCGCTGCGGGAATGCCGCAGAATTCCGGACGCATTTTTATCTGACATTCCCGGGTGGGCGCCGGGGCACGATCCGGGAATGCCGCGGAATTCCGGACGCATTTTTTCCTGACATTCCCGGGTCGGCGCTGGGCCCCGATCCCGGAATGCCGGGAATTCGGATTATTTTTTTTCGACATTCCCGGTCGGGCGCCGGGCGCGCCGGGAATGCCGCCGGGAATTCCGGATGCATTTTTTTTCCGACATTCCCGGTCGGGTCGCCGCCGGGCTAATCCGATCCGGGAATGCCGCGGAATTCGGACGCATTTTTCGACATTCCCGGGTCGGGTGCCGGGCGCCATCCGGAATGCTGCGGAATTCGGACTCATTTTTTTCGACATTCCCGTCGGTGCCGGGCCCCGATCCGGGAATGCCGTGGAATTCGGACGCATTTTTTCTTGAACATTCGGGTCGGCGCCGGGGCTCCGATCCGGGAATGCCGCGGAATTCGGATGCATTTTTTTTACATTATCGGGTGCGCGCCGGGCACCGATCCGGGAATGCTGCGGAATTCCGGACACATTTTTTTCGACATTCGACATTCCGGTCGGGAATGCCACCGGGCTCCAATTCGGGAATGCAGCGGAATTCCAGATGCATTTTTTCAATATTCCCGGTTGGCGCTGGGGCCCCGATCCGGGAATGCTTTTTTTCGACATTCCCGGGTCGGCGCGAATTCGGAATGCGAAATTCGGACATTTTTTCCGACATTCCCAGGTCGGGCGCCGGGCTACGATCCGGGAGTGCCGCGCAATTCGACACATTTTTTTCCGACATTCCCGGGTCACGCTGGGGCCACCGATCCGGGAATGCTGCGGAAACTGACTCATTCTTTTTCGACATTCCCGGGTGGCGCGCGGGCGCCGATCCGGGAACGCAGTGGAATTCGGACGCATTTTTTTGACATTCCGGGAATGACATTCCCGGTCGGTGCCGGGCGCCATTTTTTTCAATCCGGGAATGCCGCGCAATTCGGACGAAGCGATATTCCCAGGTCGGGCGCCGGGGCTCAGGGGAATGCCGCGCCGGACACATTTTTTCGATTCCCAGGTATGCCGGGAATTCTGGACGCATTTTTTTCGACATTCCCGGGTGGTCGCCGGGGTGCCGATCCGGGAATGCCGCGGAATTCTGGATGCATTTTTTTCAACATTCCCGGGTGGGCGCCGGGATGCCGATCTGCGAATGCCGCGGATTTCCGGACTCATTTTTTGTCGACATTCCCGGGTGGGCGCCGGGGCACCAATCCGGGAACGCAGTGGAATTCCGGATGCATTTTTTTCGACATTCCTGGGTCGGCGCCGGGGCTGCGATCCGGGAATGCTGCGGAATTCCGGACGCATTTTTTTTTTACATTCCCGGGTCGGCACCGGGGCGCCGAACATGGAACGCCGTGGAATTCCTGATGTAATTTTTTTCGACATTCCCGGGTCAGCGCCGGGGCTCCAATCTGGGAATGCCGCCCAATTCTGGACGCATTTTTTTTCGACATTCCCAGGTCGGTGCCGGGGCGCCGATCCGGGAACGCCGCGGAATTCCGGACGCATTTTTTCGACATTCCCGGGTCGGCGCCGGGGCGCTGATCCGGGAACGCCGCGGAATTCCGGATGCATTTTTTCGACATTCCCGGGTGGGCGCCGGGGCTCCGATCCTGGAATGCCGCGGATTTCCGGATGCATTTTTTTCGACATTCCCAGGTCGGCGCCGGGGCTCCGATCCGGGAACGCCGCACAATTCCGGACGCATTTTTTCCGACATTCCCGGGTCGTCACCGGGGCTCCAATCCGGGAATGCTGCGGAATTCCGGATGCATTTTTTCCGACATTCCCAGGTCGGCGCCGGGGCTCCTATCCGGGAATGCCGCGCAATTCCGGACACATTTTTTTCTGACATTCCCGGGTCGGCGCCGGGCCACCGATCTGGGAATGCTGCGGAAATCCGGACTCATTCTTTTTCGACATTCCAGGGTGGGCGCTGGGGCGCTGATACGGGAACGCAGCAGAATTCCGGACGCATTGTTTTCGACATTCCTGGGTCGGCGCCGGGGCTCCGATCCTGGAATGCCGCGGATTTCCGGATGCATTTTTTTCGACATTCCCAGGTCGGCGCCGGGGCTCCGATCCGGGAACGCCGCACAATTCCGGACGCATTTTTTCGACATTCCCGGGTCGGCGCCGGGGCTCCGATCCGGGAATGCCGCGGAATTCCAGATGCATTTTTTTTGACATTCCCGGGTGGGAGCCGGGGCGCCGATATGGGAATGCCGCGGAATTCTGGATGCAATTTTTTTCCGAAATTCCCTGTTCGGCGCCAGGGCTGCGATCCGGGAATGCCGCGGACTTCCAGATGCATTTTTTTAATATTCCCGGGTCGGCGCTGGGGCTCCGATCCGGGAATGCTGCGGAATTCCGCACGCATTTTTCCCGACATTACCGGGTCGGCACCGGGGCGCCGATCCGGGAATGCCGCGGATTTCCGAGCGTATTTTAGGAATGGGAATAGGAATAGGAATAGGAATAGGAATGCAATTTATTGTCATTGTATAAATACAACGAGATTAAAAGTGCCATCCAGTCAGTCATTCACACAACCCAGCATAAAAATCCAAGACGTAAAATCTACAATTTAAAAACAAACCATCCATACACATACTCCAACATTCACATGCCAAAACATCACTTACACTCATTTAAATCTGACATAAAATCCAAACATACCCACATCCCTACACTCTTTCACCTAGCAACATTCCTACACAATCCATAAAAACTACAATTTAAAAAGCAACAGTCATACACCTATACGATATATATGTAACACATTCAACACCAATATTACCCGTCAACTTAATTTTTAACAGAGTTTAGCATGGATAATGCTATTGGGTAAAAACTATTTTTGAATCTTTCCGTCCTTGTTCTAATAGATCTATACCTTCTGCCTGATGGTAGTGGTACAAACAGAGAGTGACCAGGATGAGAAATATCTCCTACAATATTCTGAGCTTTCTTAAGACAGCGGGAGCTATGTAATTCCTCCAATGTGAGGAGTGGGCATCCGATGATCTTCTGTGCCATATTGATAACCCACTGGAGTGATTTCCTCTGAGCCACCATGCAACTGGCATACCACACACATATGCAGTATGTCAGTACACTTTCTATTACACAATGATAAAAAGACACCAATAGTCTCCGAGTGATGTTATTCTTTCTGAGCACTCTCAGAAAGTACAGTCTCTGTTGGGCCTTTTTCAGCAGCTCAGAGGTGTTTACACTCCAGGTTAAATTCTCCTCAATATGGACTCCCAACAAACGGAAGTCGGTCACCCTTTCTACACAGTCCCCACTGATGAATAGTGGTTGAAGATCTGTTTTCTTCTTCCTGTAATCTATTATGAGCTCCTTAGTTTTTAATGTGTTCAGAAGCAAGTTATTCTCTCTGCACCACTCAATCAACCGCTCCACCTCATCCCTATAAGCAGACTCATCTCCTGCTGAGATAAGCCCCACTACTGTGGTGTCATCCGCAAACTTAACTATAATGTTGTTATGATAGGCGGGAATGCAATCGTAAGTATAAAGAGTAAAGAGCAGTGGACTCAGCACACAGCCCTGTGGAGAGCCAGTACTAAGACTCAGATCTGTAGATGTACATTGACCTACTCTAACGTCCGGACAAAAAACTATTTATCCACATACATATAGACTGTGGAAATCCCAAATCCCCTAATTTAACCACCAGTCTGTGAGGGAGGATGGTATTAAATGCTGAGCTGAAGTCCACGAAAAGCAGTCTTGCATAGCTTCCCCGCTGTTCCAGATGTGACAGTGCAGCATGAAGGACTGTAGCTACAGCATCCTCTGCAGATTTATTTGCTCGATATGCAAACTGGTGGGGATCAAAACTCTGGGGGAAAGTGATGTGATGTAATTCCGGACCAGTTTTTCAAAACATTTCATCACCACTGGAGTAAGTGCAACTGGTCGATAATCATTAAGACTGGAGATATAAGATTTTTTTAGGTACAGGAACTATGGTGGAGGACTTCAAACAGGATGGAACCCTAGATTGAGCCAGAGACTGATTAAAGATCTTGGTAAAGACTCCAGCTAGCTGATCTGCACAGTCTTTCAACACACATCCAGGGATTCCATCGGGTCCAGCAGCCTTCCTCGGGTTGATCGTCCGCAGCATACGCCTCACCTCATACTCCTCTACTTTAAGGATAAAGCTGCTGTGGACTGGGGACTGTAGTGCAGCTTCCTTTGGTGCTTCCACCTCAAAACGACCAAAAAAGATGTTTAACTCTTCTGCCAATGCTGCATCGCCCGCTACAACTCCGTTGTTCATCTTGTAGTTCGTAAGTTGCTGGACTCCTTGCCACACTTTCCTGTTGTTATTACTGTCCAGATGCCGCTCAACCCTGTTCTTGTAGTCCAGTTTGGCCTCTCTAATTCCTCTCTTCAGGTTCGCTCGGGCCATACTGTAAGAATCCCTATCTCCAGACCTGAAGGCGATATCCCTTTGTTTCAATAGTCTCTGGACTTTCTGAGTCATCCAGGGCTTCCGATTTGGGTAGATCCGGATACGTTTGTTCACCATAACAGTGTCTATGCAGTTCCTAATATAACACATAACACTGTCTGTGAAAATATCCAAATCTTGATGTTCAAAAACATCCCAGCTAGTCCTGTCAAAGCAGTCCTGAAGCTGCTGAGATGCACCAATTGACCAGCTTCTCACAGACTTTATAGTGGCAGGAGCAGTTTTCCTTATGGGGACGTATGCAGGAACCAAAAACAAGGACATGTGATCAGATTGGCCCAAATGTGCTAATGGTCTAGCTCTGTAGCCCAACCTGATATTTGAATATACCTTGTCCAGTGTGTTAGATTCTCTAGTAGCAGACTTGACATGTTGATACAGTTTGGGGAGTGCTGTTTTCAAATCCACATGATTAAAATCCCCTGCTATAATGTGTACCGCGTTCGGGTGTGTGCTCTGTTGATGGTTAATACTATCATATAAGAGTCCAATGGCTGAGTTACTGTTTGCATCTGGTGGAATATAAACTGCTGTAATCATGACAACAGAGAACAGAGATTTTTTTCTACATTTCCGGGTCGGCGCCGGGGCACCGATCCGGCAATGTTGCGGACTTCCGGACACATATTTTTCGACATTCCCGGGTTGGTGCCGGGGCGCCGATCCGGGAATGCCACAGACTTCTGGACGCATTTTTTCGACATTCCCGGGTCGGCGCCGGGGCGCCGATCCGGGAACGCCGCGGAATTCCGGACGCATTATTTTCGAAATTCCCGGGTCGGTGCCGGGGCGCAGATCCGGAAACGCCGCGCAATTCCGGACGCATTTTTTCCCGACATTCCCGGGTCGGCGCCGGGGCTCTGATCCGGGAATGCTGCGGAAATCCGGACACTTTTTTTTACATTCCCGGGTTGGCGCTGGGGCGCCGAACCTGGAACGCCATGGAATTCCGGATGCAGTGTTTTTTCAACATTCCCGGGTCAGCGCCGGGGCTCCGATCCGGGAATGCCGCGCAATTCGACGATTTTTTTTTTCGACATTCCCAGGTCGGGCGCTGGGCACTGATCCGGCAATGCCGCGGAATTCTGGACTCATTTTTTTCCACATTCCCTGGTCGCCTCTGGGCTTCGAAACGGGAATGCCGTGGAATTCTGAGTGCATTTTTTTCGACATTCCCGGGTCGGCGCTGGGGCTCCGATCCGGGAATGCCGAGGAATTCCGGACGCGTTTTTTCGACATTCCCAGGTCGGCGCCGGGGTGCCGATCCGGCAATGCCGCGGAATTCTGGACTCATTTTTTTCCACATTCCCTGGTCGCCTATGGGCTTCGAAACGGGAATGCCGCGGAATTCTGAGCGCATTTTTTTCGACATTCCCGGGTCGGCGCTGGGGCTCCGATCCGGGAATGCCGCTGAATTCCGGATGCAATTTTTTCCCGAAATTCCTGGGTCGGCGCTGTGCTCCGATCCGGGAATGCCGCGGAATTCCGGACGCATTTATTCGACATTCCCGGGGTGGTGCCGGGGCGCTGATCCTGGAATGGCGCGGAATTTCGGACGCATTTTTTTCGACATTCCCGGGTCAGCGCCGGTGCGCCGAACCGGGAACGCTGTGGAATTCCGAACGCAATTTTTTTTCGACATTCCCGGGTCGGCGCCGGAGCACCGAACCTGGAACGCCGTGGAATTCGGGATGCAATTTTTTTTCAAAATTCCCGGGTCGGCGCCGCGGCTCCGATCCAGGAATGCCGCACAATTCCGGACGCATTTTTTCGATATTCCCAGGTCGGCGCCGGGGCGCTGATCCGGCAATGCCGCAGAATTCTGGACTCATTTTTTTCCACATTCCCTGGTCGCCTCTGGGCTTCGAAACGAGAATGCCGCGGAATTCTGAGCGCATTTTTTCAACATTCCCGGGTCGGCGCTGGGGCTCCGATCTGGGAATGCTGTGGAATTCCGGATGCATTTTTTTCGACATTCCCGGGTCGGTGCCGGGGCGCCGATCCGGGAATGCCGCGGAATTCCGGATGCATTTTTTTCGACATTCCTGGGTTGGCGCCGGGAATGCCGCGGAATTCCGGATGCATTTTTTTCGACATTCCCAGATCGGCGCCGGATCTCCGATCAGCGAACGCCGCGCAATTCCGGATGCATTTTTTTGACATTCCCAGGTTGGCGCCGGGGCGCCGATCCGGGAACGCAGCGGAATTCCGGACGCATTTTTTCGACATTCCCGGGTCGGCGCCAGAGCACCAATCTGGGAATGCCGCACAATTCCGGACACATTTTTTTCGACATTCCCGGGTCAGCGCCGGGGCGCCGAACCTGGAACACCGTGGAATTTGGGACACAATTTTTTTCGACATTCCTGGGTCGGCTCTGGGGCTCCGATCCGGGAATGCCGCAGAATTCCGGATGCAATTTTTTCCCGAAATTCCCGGGTCGGCGCCGGGGCGCCAATAAGGGAACGCAGTGGAATTCGGATGCATTTTTTCCGACATTCCCGGTCGGCGCTGGGGCTCCGATCCGGGAATGCCGCGAAATTCGGACGATTTTTTTCGACATTCCCGGGTCGGCGCCGGGGCGCTGATCCCGGAACGCAGAGGAATTCCGGATGCATTTTTTTCGACATTCCCGGGTCGGCGCCAGGGCGCCGATCCGGGAATGCCGCGATTTCGGACGAATTTTTTTACATTCCCGGTGCGGCGGGCACCGATCCGGGAATGCTGCGCACTCGACGCATTTTTTTTGACATTCCAGGGTCGTCGCCGGGGTGCTGATCCGGCAATGCCGCGGAATTCTGGACTCATTTTTTTCCACATTCCCTGGTCGCCTCTGGGCTTCGAAACGGGAATGCCGCGGAATTCTGAGTGCATTTTTTTCATATTCCCGGGTCGGCGCTGGGGCTCCGATCCGGGAATGCCGAGGAATTCCGGACGCGTTTTTTCGACATTCCCAGGTCGGCGCAGGGGTGCCGATCCGGCAATGCCGCGGAATTCTGGACTCATTTTTTTCCACATTCACTGGTCGCCTATGGGCTTCGAAACGGGAATGCCGCGGAATTCTGAGCGCATTTTTTTTGACATTCCCGGGTCGGCGCTGGGGCTCCGATCCGGGAATGCCGCTGAATTCCGGATGCAATTTTTTCCCGAAATTCCTGGGTCGGCGCCGGTGCTCCGATCCGGGAATGCCGCGGAATTCCGGACGCATTTATTCGACATTCCCGGGGTGGTGCCGGGGCGCTGATCCTGGAATGGCGCGGAATTTCGGACGCATTTTTTTCGACATTCCCGGGTCGGCGCCGGTGCGCCGAACCGGGAACGCTGTGGAATTCCGAACGCAATTTTTTTTCGACATTCCCGGGTCGGCGCCGGGGCTCCGATCTGCGAACGCCGCGCAATTCCGGACGCATTTTTTTGACATTCCCAGGTCGGCGCCGGGGCGCCGATCCGGGAATGCAGCGGAATTCCGGACGCATTTTTTCGACATTCCCGGGTCGGCGCCGGTGCACCGATCCGGGAATGCCGCGCAATTCCGGACACATTTTTTTCGACATTCCAGGGTGAGCGCCGGGGCGCCGAACCTGGAACGCCGTGGAATTTGGGACACAATTTTTTTTCGACATTCCTGGGTCGGCTCCGGGGCTCCGATCCGGGAATGCCGCGGAATTCTGGATGCAATTTTTCCCGAAATTCCCGGTCGGGCGCTCGGGCTCCTATCCGGGAAAGCCGTGGAATTCTGGACGCATTTTTTCGATATTCCCGGGACGGCGCAGGGGCGCCGATCCGGGAATGCTGCGGAAATCCGGACGCATTTTTTCGACACTCCCAGGTCGGCGCCGGTGCGCAGAACCGGGAACGCCGTGGAATTCCGGACGCATTTTGTTCGACGTTCCCGGGTCGGCGCCGGGGCGCCGAACCGGGAACGCCGTGGAATTCCGAACGCAATTTTTTTCGACATTCCCGGGTCAGCGCCAGGGCTCCGATCCGGGAATGCCGCGTAATTACGGACGCATTTTTTTTTCGACGTTCCCGAGTCGGGCGCTGGCTCCGATCCGGGAAGGCTGCAGAAATCTGGACGCATTTTTTCGACATTCCCGGTCGGCGCCGGTGCGCCCGAACCGAACGCCGTGGAATTCCGAACGCAATTTTTTTTTCGACATTCCCGGTCGGGCGCCGCGGCTCCGATCCAGGAATGCCGCATACCCGGACGCATTTTTTTCGATATTCCCAGGTCGGGCGCTGGGCGCTGATCCGGCAATGCCGCAGAATTCTGGACTCATTTTTTTCCACATTCCCTGGTCGCCTCTGGGCTTCGAAACGAGAATGCCGCGGAATTCTGAGCGCATTTTTTCGACATTCCCGGGTCGGCGCCAGAGCACCAATCTGGGAATGCCGCACAATTCCGGACACATTTTTTTCGACATTCCCGGGTCAGCGCCGGGGCGCCGAACCTGGAACACCGTGGAATTTGGGACACAATTTTTTTCGACATTCCTGGGTCGGCTCCGGGGCTCCGATCCGGGAATGCCGCAGAATTCCGGATGCAATTTTTTCCCGAAATTCCCGGGTCGGCGCCGGGGCGCCAATACGGGAACGCAGTGGAATTCCGGATGCATTTTTTCCGACATTCCCGGGCCGGCGCCGGGCTCCGATCCGGGAATGCCGCGGAATTCCGGACGAATTTTTTTCGACATTCCCGGGTCGGCGCCGGGGCTCCGATCTGCGAACGCTGCGCAATTCCGGACGCATTTTTTTGACATTCCAGGGTCAGCGCCGGGGCGCCGAACCTGGAACGCCGTGGAATTTGGGACACAATTTTTTTCGACATTCCTGGGTCGGCTCCGGGCTCCGATCCGGGAATGCCGCGAATTTCGGATGCAATTTTTCCCGAAATTCCGGTCGGGCGCCGGGCTCCGATCCGGGAAAGCCGTGGAATTCTGGACGCATTTTTTCGATATTCCCGGGTCGGCGCAGGGGCACCGATCCGGGAATGCTGCAGAAATCCGGACGCATTTTTTCGACACTCCCAGGTCGGCGCCGGTGCGCAGAACCGGGAACGCCGTGGAATTCCAGACGCATTTTGTTCGACGTTCCCGGTCGGCGCTGGGCGCCAACCGAACGCCGTGGAATTCCGAACGCAATTTTTTTCGACATTCCCGGGTCAGCGCCAGGGCTCCGATCCGGGAATGCCGCGTAATTACGGACGCATTTTTTTCGACGTTCCCGAGTCGGCGCAGGGGCTCCGATCCGGGAAGGCTGCGGAAATCCGGATGCATTTTTTTGACATTCCCAGGTAGGCGCCGGGGCGCCGATCCGGGAACGCAGCGGAATTCCGGACGCATTTTTTCGACATTCCCGGGTCGGCGCCAGAGCACCAATCTGGGAATGCCGCACAATTCCGGACACATTTTTTTCGACATTCCCGGGTCAGCGCCGGGGCGCCGAACCTGGAACACCGTGGAATTTGGGACACAATTTTTTTCGACATTCCTGGGTCGGCTCCGGGGCTCCGATCCGGGAATGCCGCAGAATTCCGGATGCAATTTTTTCCCGAAATTCCCGGGTCGGCGCCGGGGCGCCAATACGGGAACGCAGTGGAATTCCGGATGCATTTTTTTCGACATTCCTGGGTCGGCTCCGGGGCTCCGATCCGGGAATGCCGCAGAATTCCGGATGCAATTTTTTCCCGAAATTCCCGGGTCGGCGCCGGGGCGCCAATACGGGAACGCAGTGGAATTCCAGATGCATTTTTTCCGACATTCCCGGGTCGGCGCCGGGGCTCCGATCCGGGAAAGCCGTGGAATTCTGGACGCATTTTTTCGATATTCCCGGGTCGGCGCAGGGGCGCCGATCCGGGAATGCTGCGGAAATCCGGACGCATTTTTTCGACACTCCCAGGTCGGCGCCGGTGCGCAGAACCGGGAACGCCGTGGAATTCCAGACGCATTTTGTTCGACGTTCCCGGGTCGGCGCCGGGGCGCCGAACCGGGAACGCCGTGGAATTCCGAACGCAATTTTTTTGACACATTCCCGGGTCAGCGCCAGGGCTCCGATCCGGGAATGCCGCGTAATTACGGACGCATTTTTTTCGACGTTCCCGAGTCGGCGCAGGGGCTCCGATCCGGGAAGGCTGCGGAAATCCGGATGCATTTTTTTGACATTCCCAGGTCGGCGCCGGGGCGCCGATCCGGGAACGCAGCGGAATTCCGAACGCAATTTTTTTTCGACATTCCCGGGTCGGCGCCGGAGCACCGAACCTGGAACGCCGTGGAATTCGGATGCAATTTTTTTCAAAATTCCCGGTCGGGCGCCTGCCCGATCCAGGAATGCCGCACAATTCGACGCATTTTTCGATATTCCCAGGTCGGCGCCGGGGCGCTGATCCGGCAATGCCGCAGAATTCTGGACTCATTTTTTTCCACATTCCCTGGTCGCCTCTGGGCTTCGAAACGAGAATGCCGCGGAATTCTGAGCGCATTTTTCAACATTCCCGGTCGGGCGCTGGGGCTCCGATCTGGGAATGCTGTGGAATTCGGATGCATTTTTTTCGACATTCCCGGTCGGTGCCGGGCGCCGATCCGGGAATGCCGCGGAATTCCGGATGCATTTTTTTCGACATTCCTGGGTCGGCGCCGGGGCTCCGATCCGGGAACGCCGCGGAATTCCGGATGCATTTTTTTCGACATTCCCAGATCGGCGCCGGATCTCCGATCAGCGAACGCCGCGCAATTCCGGATGCATTTTTTTGACATTCCCAGGTCGGCGCCGGGCGCCATCCGGGAACGCAGCGGAATTCGGACGATTTTTTCGACATTCCCGGTCGGGCGCCAGAGCACCAATCTGGGAATGCCGCACAATTCGGACACATTTTTTCGACATTCCCGGGTCAGCGCCGGGGCGCCGAACCTGGAACACCGTGGAATTTGGGACACAATTTTTTTCGACATTCCTGGGTCGGCTCCGGGGCTCCGATCCGGGAATGCCGCAGAATTCCGGATGCAATTTTTTCCCGAAATTCCCGGGTCGGCGCCGGGGCGCCAATAAGGGAACGCAGTGGAATTCCGGATGCATTTTTTCCGACATTCCCGGTCGGGCGCCGGGCTCCGATCCGGGAATGCCGCGAATTCGGACGATTTTTCGACATTCCCGAGTCGGCGCCGGGGCGCTGATCCCGGAACGCAGAGGAATTCCGGATGCATTTTTTTCGACATTCCCGGTCGGCGCCAGGGCGCCGATCCGGGAATGCCGCGGGATTTCGGACGAATTTTTTTTTACATTCCCGGGTGCGCGCCGGGGCACCGATCCGGGAATGCTGCGCAATTCCGGACGCATTTTTTTTGACATTCCAGGGTCGTCGCCGGGGTGCTGATCCGGCAATGCCGCGGAATTCTGGACTCATTTTTTTCCACATTCCCTGGTCGCCTCTGGGCTTCGAAACGGGAATGCCGCGGAATTCTGAGTGCATTTTTTTCGACATTCCCGGGTCGGCGCTGGGGCTCCGATCCGGGAATGCCGAGGAATTCCGGACGCGTTTTTTCGACATTCCCAGGTCGGCGCCGGGGTGCCGATCCGGCAATGCCGCGGAATTCTGGACTCATTTTTTTCCACATTCCCTGGTCGCCTATGGGCTTCGAAACGGGAATGCCGCGGAATTCTGAGCGCATTTTTTTTGACATTCCCGGGTCAGCGCTGGGGCTCCGATCCGGGAATGCCGCTGAATTCGGATGCAATTTTTTTCCCGAAATTCCTGGGTCGGGCGCCGTGCTCCGATCCGGGAATGCCGCGAAATTCGGACGCATTTATTCGACATTCCCGGGTGGTGCCGGGCGCTGATCCTGGAATGGCGCGAATTTCGACGATTTTTTCGACATTCCCGGTCGGTGCCGGGCGCCGATCCGGGAATGCCGCGAATTCGGATGCATTTTTTTCGACATTCCTGGGTCGGGCGCCGGGCTCCGATCCGGGAACGCCGCGGAATTCGGATGCATTTTTTTCGACATTCCCAGATCGGGCGCCGGATCTCCGATCAGCGAACGCCGCGCACCCGGATGCATTTTTTTGACATTCCCAGGTCGGCGCTGGGGCGCCGATCCGGGAACGCAGCGGAATTCGGACGCATTTTTTCGACATTCCCGGTCGGGCGCCAGAGCACCAATCTGGGAATGCCGCACACCCGGACACATTTTTTTTTCGACATTCCCGGGTCAGCGCCGGGGCGCCGAACCTGGAACACCGTGGAATTTGGGACACAATTTTTTTCGACATTCCTGGGTCGGCTCCGGGGCTCCGATCCGGGAATGCCGCAGAATTCCGGATGCAATTTTTTCCCGAAATTCCCGGGTCGGCGCCGGGGCGCCAATAAGGGAACGCAGTGGAATTCCGGATGCATTTTTTTCCGACATTCCCGGGTCGGCGCCGGGGCTCCGATCCGGGAATGCCGCGGAATTCCGGACGCATTTTTTCGACATTCCCGAGTCGGCGCCGGGGCGCTGATCCCGGAACGCAGAGGAATTCCGGATGCATTTTTTTCGACATTCCCAGGTCGGCGCCAGGGCGCCGATCCGGGAATGCCGCGGGATTTCGGACGAATTTTTTTTTACATTCCCGGGTGCGCGCCGGGGCACCGATCCGGGAATGCTGCGCACTTCGACGATTTTTTTGACATTCCAGGGTCGTCGCCGGGGTGCTGATCCGGCAATGCCGCGGAATTCTGGACTCATTTTTTTCCACATTCCCTGGTCGCCTCTGGGCTTCGAAACGGGAATGCCGCGGAATTCTGAGTGCATTTTTTTCGACATTCCCGGGTCGGCGCTGGGGCTCCGATCCGGGAATGCCGAGGAATTCCGGACGCGTTTTTTCGACATTCCCAGGTCGGCGCCGGGGTGCCGATCCGGCAATGCCGCGGAATTCTGGACTCATTTTTTTCCACATTCCCTGGTCGCCTATGGGCTTCGAAACAGGAAAGCCGCGGAATTCTGAGCGCATTTTTTTTGACATTCCCGGGTCAGCGCTGGGGCTCCGATCCGGGAATGCCGCTGAATTCCGGATGCAATTTTTTCCCGAAATTCCTGGGTCGGCGCCGGTGCTCCGATCCGGGAATGCCGCGGAATTCCGGACGCATTTATTCGACATTCCCGGGGTGGTGCCGGGGCGCTGATCCTGGAATGGCGCGGAATTTCGGACGCATTTTTTCGACATTCCCGGTCAGCGCCGGTCGCCCGAACCGGGAACGCTGTGGAATTCCAACGCAATTTTTTTCGACATTCCCGGTCGGGCGCCGGGCTCCGATCTGCGAACGCCGCGCAATTCCGGACGCATTTTTTTGACATTCCCAGGTCGGCGCCGGGGCGCCGATCCGGAATGCAGCGGAATTCCGGACGCATTTTTTCGACATTCCCGGGTCGGCGCCGGTGCACCGATCCGGGAATGCCGCGCACCCGGACACATTTTTTTCGACATTCCAGGGTGAGCGCCGGGGCGCCGAACCTGGAACGCCGTGGAATTTGGGACACAATTTTTTTTCGACATTCCTGGGTCGGCTCCGGGGCTCCGATCCGGGAATGCCACGGAATTCCGGATGCAATTTTTCCCGAAATTCCCGGGTCGGCGCCGGGGCTCCTATCCGGGAAAGCCGTGGAATTCTGGACGCATTTTTTCGATATTCCCGGGACGGGCGCAGGGCGCCGATCCGGGAATGCTGCGGAAACCGGACGCATTTTTTCGACACTCCCAGGTCGGGCGCCGGTGCGCAGAACCGGGAACGCCGTGGAATTCGGACGATTTTGTTCGACGTTCCCGGTCGGCGCCGGGCGCCAACCGGAACGCCGTGGAATTCCGAACGCAATTTTTTTCGACATTCCCGGGTCAGCGCCAGGGCTCCGATCCGGGAATGCCGCGAATTACGGACGATTTTTTTTCGACGTTCCCGAAGTCGGGCGCCGGGCTCCGATCCGGGAAGGCTGCGAAATCTGACGCATTTTTTTCTCATTCTGGTCGGCGCCGGTGCGCCAACCGGGAACGCCGTGGAATTCCGAACGCAATTTTTTTTCGACATTCCCGGTCGGCGCCGCGCTCCGATCCAGGAATGCCGCATACCCGACGCATTTTTTCGATATTCCCAGGTCGGGCGCTGGGCGCTGATCCGCAATGCCGCAGAATTCTGGACTCATTTTTTCCACATTCCTGGTCGCCTCTGGGCTTCAAACGAAATGCCGCGGAATTCTGAGAGCATTTTTTCGACATTCCCGGGTCGGCGCTGGGGCTCCGATCTGGGAATGCTGTGGAATTCGGATGCATTTTTTTCGACATTCCCGGTCGGTGCCGGGCGCCGATCCGGGAATGCCGCGAATTCGGATGCATTTTTTTCGACATTCCTGGGTCGGGCGCTGGGCTCCGATCCGGGAACGCCGCGGAATTCCGGATGCATTTTTTTCGACATTCCCAGATCGGCGCCGGATCTCCGATCAGCGAACGCCGCGCAATTCCGGATGCATTTTTTTGACATTCCCAGGTCGGCGCCGGGGCGCCGATCCGGGAACGCAGCGGAATTCCGGACGCATTTTTTCGACATTCCCGGGTCGGCGCCAGAGCACCAATCTGGGAATGCCGCACAATTCCGGACACATTTTTTTCGACATTCCCGGGTCAGCGCCGGGGCGCCGAACCTGGAACACCGTGGAATTTGGGACACAATTTTTTTCGACATTCCTGGGTCGGCTCCGGGGCTCCGATCCGGGAATGCCACAGAATTCCGGATGCAATTTTTTCCCGAAATTCCCGCGTCGGCGCCGGGGCGCCAATACGGGAACGCAGTGGAATTCCGGATGCATTTTTTCTGACATTCCCGGGTCGGCGCCGGGGCTCCGATCCGGGAATGCCGCGGAATTCCGGACGCATTTTTTCGACATTCCCGAGTCGGCGCCGAGGCGCTGATCCCGGAACGCAGCGGAATTCCGGATGCATTTTTTTCGACATTCCCGGGTCGGCGCCAGGGCGCCGATCCGGGAATGCCGCGGGATTTCGGACGAATTTTTTTTTACATTATCGGGTGCGCGCCGGGGCACCGATCCGGGAATGCTGCGCAATTCCGGACGCATTTTTTTTGACATTCCAGGGTCGTCGCCGGGGCTCCAATCCGGGAATGCAGCGGAATTCCAGATGCATTTTTTTCAATATTCCTGGGTTGGCGCTGGGGCTCCGATTCGGGAATGCTGCGGAATTCCGGACGCATTTTTTCCGACATTCCCAGGTCGGCGCTGGGGCTACGATCCGGGAATGCCGCGCAATTCCGGACACATTTTTTTTCTGACATTCCCGGGTCAGCGCCGGGCCACCGATCCGGGAATGCTGCGGAAATCCGGACTCATTCTTTTTCGACATCCCCGGGTGGGCGCCGGGGCGCCGATACGGGAACGCAGTGGAATTCCGGACGCATTTTTTTCGACATTCCCGGGTCGGTGCCGGGGCGCCGATCCGGGAATGCCGCGCAATTCCGGAAGCATATTTTCGACATTCCCAGGTCGGCGCCGGGGCTCCGATCCGGGAACGCCGCACAATTCCAGATGCATATTTTTCCTGAGATTCCCGGGTCGGCGCCGGGCCGCCGATCCGGGAATGTTGCGGAATTCCGGAAGCATTTTTTTTGACATTCCCGGGTCGGCACCGGGGCGCCGAACATGGAACGCCGTGGAATTCCTGATGTAATTTTTTTCGACATTCCCGGGTCGGCGCCGGGGCTCCGATCTGGGAACGCCGCCCAATTCCAGACGCAATTTTTCCGACATTCCCAGGTCGGTGCCGGGCGCGATCCGGGAACGCCCATGAAATTCGGACGCATTTTTTTACATTCCCGGGTGGGCGCCGGGGCACTGATCCGGGAACGCCGCGGGATTCCGGACGCATTTTTTTCAACATTCCTGTGTCGTCGCCGGGGCTCCAATCCGGGAATGCAGCGGAATTCCAGATGCATTTTTTCAATATTCCCGGGTTGGCGCTGGGGCTCGATTCGGGAATGCTGCGGAATTCGACGCATTTTTCCGACATTCCCAGGTCGGGCGCCGGGCTCCGATCCGGGAATGCCGCGCAATTCGACACATTTTTTCTGACATTCCCGGGTGGGCGCTGGGGCGCTGATACGGGAACGCAGCGGAATTCCGGACGCATTGTTTTCGACATTCCCGGGTCGGCGCCGGGCGCCGATCCGGGAACGCCGCGGAATTCCGGACGCATTATTTTCGAAATTCCCGGTCGGTGCCGGGCGCAGATCCGGGAATGCTGCGGAAACCGACACTTTTTTACATTCGGGTTGGTGCCGGGCACCAACCTGGAACGCCGTGGGAATTCGGATGCAATGTTTTTTTCAACATTCCCGGTCGGCGCTGGCTCCGATCCGGGAATGCCGCGCAATTCGGACGCATTTTTTTCGACATTCCCAGGTCGGCGCTGGGCACTGATCCGCAATGCCGCGAATTCTGGACTCATTTTTTTCCACATTCCCTGGTCGCCTCTGGGCTTCGAAACGGGAATGCCGTGGAATTCTGAGTGCATTTTTTTCGACATTCCCGGGTCGGCGCTGGGGCTCCGATCTGGGAATGCCGAGGAATTCCGGACGCGTTTTTTCGACATTCCCAGGTCGGCGCCGGGTGCCGATCCGCAATGCCGCGAATTCTGGACTCATTTTTTCCACATTCCCTGGTCGCCTCTGGGCTTCAAACGGGAATGCCGCGAATTCTGAGCGCATTTTTTCGACATTCCCGGTCGGCGCTGGGGCTCTGATCGGGAATGCCGCGAATTCGGATGCAATTTTTTTCCCGAAATTCCTGGGTCGGCGCCGGTGCTCCGATCCGGGAATGCCGCGGAATTCCGGACGCATTTATTCGACATTCCCGGGGTGGTGCCGGGGCGCTGATCCTGGAATGGCGCGGAATTTCGACGATTTTTTCCTCATTCCGGGTCGGCGCCGGTGCGCCAACCGGAACGCTGTGGAATTCGAACGCAATTTTTTTGACATTCCCGGTCGGGCGCCGGGCTCCGATCTGCAAACGCCGCGCAATTCCGGACGCATTTTTTTGACATTCCCAGGTCGGTGCCGGGGCGCCGATCCCGGAATGCAGCGGAATTCCGGATGCATTTTTTTGACATTCCCGGGTCGGCGCCGGTGCTCCGATCCGGGAATGCCGCGCAATTCCGGACACATTTTTTTTCGACATTCCAGGGTCAGCGCCGGGGCGCCGAACCTGGAACGCCGTGGAATTTGGGACACAATTTTTTTTCGACATTCCTGGGTCGGCTCCGGGGCTCCGATCCGGGAATGCCGCGGAATTCCGGATGCAATTTTTCCCGAAATTCCCGGGTCGGCGCTGGGGATCCGATCCGGGAAAGCCGTGGAATTCTGGATGCATTTTTTCGATATTCCCGGGTCGGCGCAGGGGCGCCGATCCGGGAATGCTGCGGAAATCCGGACGCATTTTTTCGACACTCCCAGGTCGGCGCCGGTGCGCAGAACCGGGAACGCCGTGGAATTCCGGACGCATTTTGTTCGACGTTCCCGGGTCGGCGCCGTGGCGCCGAACCGGGAACGCCGTGGAATTCCGAACGCAATTTTTTTCGACATTCCCGGGTCAGCGCCAGGGCTCCGATCCGGGAATGCCGCGTAATTACGGACGCATTTTTTTCAACATTCCCGGGTGGGCGCCGGGATGCCGATCCGCGAATGCCGCGGATTTCCGGACTCATTTTTTGTCGACATTCCCGGGTGGGCGCCGGGGCGCCAATCCGGGAACGCAGTGGAATTCCGGATGCATTTTTTCAACATTCCTGGGTCGGCGCCGGGGCTGCGATCCAGGAATGCTGCGGAATTCCGGACGCATTTTTTTTTACATTCCCGGGTCGGCACCGGGGCGCCGAACATGGAACTCCGTGGAATTCCTGATGTAATTTTTTTCGACATTCCCGGGTCGGCGCCGGGGCTCCGATCTGGGAATGCCGCCCAATTCTGGACGCATTTTTTTCGACATTCCCAGGTCGGTGCCGGGGCGCCGATCCGGGAACGCCGCGGAATTCTGGACGCATTTTTTCGACATTCCCGGGTCGGCGCCGGGGCGCTGATCCGGGAACGCCGCGGAATTCCGGATGCATTTTTTCGACATTCCCGGGTGGGCGCCGGGGCGCCGATCCGGGAATGCCGCGGGATTCCGGACGCTTTATTTTTTTCCATTCCCGGGTGGGCGCCGGGGCACCGATCCGGGAATGCTGCGCAATTCGACGCATTTTTTTCCGACATTCCCGGTCGCCACCGGGCTCCAACTGGGAATGCTGCGGAATTCGGATGCATTTTTTCCGACATTCCCAGGTCGGCGCCGGGGCTCCTATCCGGAAATGCCGCGCAATTCCGGACACATTTTTTTTCTGACATTCCCGGGTCGGCGCCCGGCCACCGATCCGGGAATGCTGCGGAAATCCGGACTCATTCTTTTTCAACATTCCAGGGTGGGCGCTGGGGCGCTTATACGGGAACGCAGCAGAATTCCGGACGCATTGTTTTCGACATTCCTGGGTCGGCGCCGGGGCTCCGATCCTGGAATGCCGCGGATTTCCGGATGCATTTTTTTCGACATTCCCAGGTCGGCGCCGGGGCTCCGATCCGGGAATGTTGCGGAATTCCGGAAGCATTTTTTTTGACATTCCCAGGTCGGCACCGGGGCGCCGAACATGGAACGCCGTGGAATTCCTGATGTAATTTTTTTCGACATTCCCGGGTCGGCGCCGGGGCTCCGATCTGGGAATGCCGCCCAATTCCAGACGCAATTTTTCCGACATTCCCAGGTCGGTGCCGGGGCGCCGATCCGGGAACGCCGCGGAATTCCGGACGCATTTTTTTACATTCCCGGGTGGGCGCCGGGGCACTGATCCGGGAATGCTGCGCAATTCCGGATGCATTTTTTTCGACATTCCTGTGTCGTCGCCGGGGCTCCAATCCGGGAATGCAGCGGAATTCGAGATGCATTTTTTTCAATATTCCCGGGTTGGCGCTGGGGCTCCGATTCGGGAATGCTGCGGAATTCCGGACGCATTTTTTCCGACATTCCCAGGTCGGCGCCGGGGCTCCGATCCGGGAATGCCGCGCAATTCCGGACACATTTTTTTCTGACATTCCCGGGTGGGCGCTGGGGCGCTGATACGGGAACGCAGCGGAATTCCGGACGCATTGTTTTCGACATTCCCGGGTCGGCGCCGGGGCGCCGATCCGGGAACGCCAAAAAATTCGGACGCATTATTTTCAAATTCCCGGTCGGTGCCGGGCGCAGATCCGAAACGCCGCACAATTCCGACGATTTTTTCCCGACATTCCCGGTCGGCGCTGGGCTCCGATCCGGGAATGCCGAGGAATTCGGATGCGTTTTTCGACATTCCCAGGTCGGGCGCTGGTGCCGATCCGCAATGCCGTGGAATTCTGGACTCATTTTTTCCACATTCCTGGTCGCCTCTGGGCTTCAAACGGGAATGCCGCGGAATTCTGAGCGCATTTTTTTCGACATTCCCGGGTCGGCGCTGGGGCTCTGATCGGGGAATGCCGCGAATTCGGATGCAATTTTTTTCCGAAATTCCTGGGTCGGGCGCCGGTGCTCCGATCCGGGAATGCCGCGAAATTCGGACGATTTATTCGACATTCCCGGGGTGGTGCCGGGCGCTGATCCTGGAATGGCGCGAATTTCGGACGCATTTTTTCGACATTCCCGGTCGGCGCTGTGCGCCAACCGGGAACGCCGTGGAATTCGAACGCAATTTTTTTGACATTCCCGGTCGGGCGCTGGGCTCCGATCTGCGAACGCCGCGCAATTCGGACGCATTTTTGGACATTCCCAGGTCGGTGCCGGGCGCCGATCCCGAATGCAGCGGAATTCGGACGCATTTTTGACATTCCCGGTCGGGCGCCGGTGCTCCGATCCGGGAATGCCGCGCAATTCCGGACACATTTTTTTTCGACATTCCAGGGTCAGCGCCGGGGTGCCGAACCTGGAACGCCGTGGAATTTGGGACACAATTTTTTTCGACGTTCCCGAGTCGGCGCCGGGGCTCCGATCCGGGAAGGCTACGGAAATCCGGACACTTTTTTTTATATTCCCGGGTTGGTGCGGGAGCGCCGAACCTGGAACGCCGTGGAATTCCGGATGCAATTTTTTTTCAAAATTCCCGGGTCGGCGCCGCGGCTCCGATCCAGGAATGCCGCGCAATTCCGGACACATTTTTTTTCGACATTCCAGGGTCAGCGCCAGGGCTCCGATCCGGGAATGCCGCGTAATTACGGACGCATTTTTTTCGACGTTCCCGAGTCGGCGCCGGGGCTCCGATCCGGGAAGGCTACGGAAATCGGACACTTTTTTATATTCCCGGGTTGGTGCCGGAGCGCCAACCTGGAACGCCGTGGAATTCGGATGCAATTTTTTTCAAAATTCCGGGTCGGCGCCGCTGACTCCGATCCAGGAATGCCGCACAATTCGGACGATTTTTTCGATTTTCTCAGGTCGGGCGCTGGGCGCTGATCCGGCAATGCCGCAGAATTCTGGACTCATTTTTTTCCACATTCCCTGGTCGCCTCTGGGCTTCGAAACGAGAATGCCGCGGAATTCTGAGCGCATTTTTTCGACATTCCCGGGTCGGCGCTGGGGCTCCAATCTGGGAATGCTGTGGAATTCCGGATGCATTTTTTTCGACATTCCCGGGTCGGTGCCGGGGCGCCGATCCGGGAATGCCGCGGAATTCCGGATGCATTTTTTTCGACATTCCTGGGTCGGCGCCGGGGCTCCGATCCGGGAACGCCGCGGAATTCCGGATGCATTTTTTTCGACATTCCCAGATCGGCGCCGGATCTCCAATCAGCGAACGCCGCGCAATTCCGGACGCATTTTTTTGACATTCCCAGGTCGGCGCCGGGGCGCCGATCCGGGAACGCAGCGGAATTCCGGACGCATTTTTTCGACATTCCCGGGTCGGCGCTGGGGCGCTGATCCGGGAACGCCGCGGGATTCCGGACGCATTTTTTTTTACATTCCCGGGTGGGCGCCGGGGCACCGATCCGGGAATGCAGCGGAATTCCAGATGCATTTTTTTCAATATTCCCGGGTTGGCGCTGGGGCTCCGATTCGGGAATGCTGCGGAATTCCGGACGCATTTTTTCCGACATTCCCAGGTCGGGCGCTGGCTCTCGATCCGGGAATGCCGCGCAATTCCGGACACATTTTTTTCTGACATTCCCGGGTGGGCGCTGGGGCGCTGATACGGGAACGCAGCGGAATTCCGGACGCATTGTTTTCGACATTCCCGGGTCGGCGCCAGAGCACCAATCTGGGAATGCCGCGCAATTCCGGACACATTTTTTCCCGACATTCCCGGGTCGGCGCCGGGGCTCCGATCCGGGAATGCCGCGCAATTCCGGACGCATTTTTTCGACATTCCCAGGTCGGCGCCGGGGCACTGATCCGGCAATGCCGCGGAATTCTGGACTCATTTTTTTCCACATTCCCTGGTCGCCTCTGGGCTTCGAAACGGGAATGCCGTGGAATTCTGAGTGCATTTTTTCGACATTCCCGGTCGGGCGCTGGGGCTCGATCCGGGAATGCCGAGGAATTCGGACGACGCGTTTTCGACATTCCCAGGTCGGCGCGCTGGTGCCGATCCGGCAATGCCGCGGAATTCTGGACTCATTTTTTTCCACATTCCCTGGTCGCCTCTGGGCTTCGAAACGGGAATGCCGCGGAATTCTGAGCGCATTTTTTTCGACATTCCCGGGTCGGCGCTGGGGCTCTGATCGGGGAATGCCGCGGAATTCCGGATGCAATTTTTTCCCGAAATTCCTGGGTCGGCGCCGGTGCTCCGATCCGGGAATGCCGCGGAATTCCGGACGCATTTATTCGACATTCCCGGGGTGGTGCCGGGGCGCTGATCCTGGAATGGCGCGGAATTTCGGACGCATTTTTTTCGACATTCCCGGGTCGGCGCCGGTGCGCCGAACCGGGAACGCCGTGGAATTCCGAACGCAATTTTTTTCGACATTCCCGGTCGGCGCCGGGGCTCCGATCTGCGAACGCGCGCCCGAATTCGGACGCATTTTTGACATTCCCAGGTCGGCGCCGGGGCGCCGATCCCGGAATGCAGCGGAATTCCGGACGCATTTTTGACATTCCCGGGTCGGCGCCGGTGCTCCGATCCGGGAATGCCGCGCAATTCCGGACACATTTTTTCGACATTCCAGGGTCAGCGCCGGGGCGCCGAACCTGGAACGCCGTGGAATTTGGGACACAATTTTTTTTCGACATTCCTGGGTCGGCTCCGGGCTCCGATCCGGGAATGCCGCGAATTCGGATGCAATTTTCCCGAAATTCCCGGTCGGCGCCGCTCCTATCCGGGAAAGCCGTGGAATTCTGGATGCATTTTTTTCGATATTCCCGGGTCGGGCGAGGGGCGCCGATCCGGGAATGCTGCGGAAACCGGACGCATTTTTTCGACACTCCCAGGTCGGTGCCGGTGCGCAGAACCGGGAACGCCGTGGAATTCCGGACGCATTTTGTTCGACGTTCCGGAATTCGGCGCCGTGGCTGGGGAACGCGAAATTCGGGAACGCAATTTTTTGACATTCCCGGTCAGCGCCAGGGCTCCGATCCGGGAATGCCGCGTAATTACGGACGCATTTTTTTCGACGTTCCCGAGTCGGCGCTGGGCTCCGATCCGGGAAGGCTGGAAATCGGACACTTTTTTTTATATTCCCGGTTGGTGCCGGAGCGCCCGAACCTGGAACGCCGTGGAATTCGGATGCAATTTTTTTCAAATTCCCGGTCGGCGCTGCGGCTCCGATCCAGGAATGCCGCACAATTCCGGACGCATTTTTTTGACATTCCCAGGTCGGCGCCGGGGCGCCGATCCAGGAACGCAGCGGAATTCCGGACACATTTTTTCGACATTCCCGGGTCGGCGCCAGAGCACCAATCTGGGAATGCCGCGCAATTCCGGACACATTTTTTTCGACATTCCCGGGTCAGCGCCGGGCGCCAACCTGGAACACCGTGGAATTTGGGACACAATTTTTTTGACATT